>SNQN01000164.1:61546-131250 GCA_008642245.1 Bassia scoparia
TGAGCTACATTCAATAAATAGCATAACTAGCATCAGAAACAGTAAAACCAATCCAAATTACAATCAGCAAAGGGCAAATAAACATGCAAACACATAAATAAAAYGCGAACTTTGCAATAACCAAAACCTTCTTGTCCTCTGAAAGAGGCGCAAAAGGCTGCTTCTTGGCCGTGGCAGCAGCAGCAGTAGGGGAAATCGAGCTCACATGACGCCGCTTTCGGTCCGCTTCCCCTGTGCTCGCCATTGATGAAGCTGCAAAACCCTCCAAATTGAAGAGGGCCTAAAATTGACAAAAGGACAATCAAATTCCCAAACCAAACACCCAGAAATTGATAGATTTGGGTGTCATGAATTCATAATTAACCCAAGAACGTGAAATAATTAAGAATCATGAAAAACCCTAAATTCACAGCCCTCCTCAAAGCTTCGAAACCCTAGTTTTTTTCAGGGGAATAAGAATGAGAAAGCTAAGAAAGATTAAAAATTTTCAAGAAAAACAAAGATGGTATTTTTTATAATTGTGAATTTCTCTCAAATTCAATGAAAAGTACGACAATAGTATGGAACAGTGATTGAAAATGATCACTCTTTTTTTCTCTCTCTTAAAAAAAACGTCTCTTTTAAAGTGAGCTTGAATTGTGAATGATATCAAAGATGATTCAGAAGATTTCAACAAAGAAAGGGAATTTTTTGCTGTCAAAATTAAAATATGAAATTAATTATGACGTTTTTTTATTGCAAGGTGAAGAAATTTTGTTGGATTTGACTAATATGCCCTTGTGCTTAAATGTTAAGTTGCAAATTGGGAAGTTGTAATAATTTTTTTTTATTTTTTTTTAATGCATGCATGGAAATTCAAGATAACAAATAACCAAATGAGAGTTTAACCTAGAATTTTAGGATTCAAATGGAATAAATTAAGCGGACGTAGATGTAGGATAGAACGTAAATCCCTTTAACTTTCGCAACAAAAGTGAGGGTGACAAATCGAAATGAAAAAACCAAAAAGTTGTTGCGATTACAAATCGCACCTAACTGTTTATCACTTCTTTATGATATGAGRTGCATGCGCTTTGTGTTGTAAACTCAYCTAAATGTTTATCATTTATCTATGATGTGATATTGGTGCATGCGTATTGTGTTGTATAGTCAGTATCAAACTCCAAAAAAATCAAGTTTTTYTACTGCATTGATGTTTTGTTTTTATTTATTTATTTTGTATTTCTAATAAACAAATATATTCAAAAWTTTCTTTTCCACTGTGAACTACGAGCTGSGACGAGCGAGCCCRACGAGCACATCGAATCAATCAAGTGGAAGAAAATAAGAAACAAATATTTGATGTTTAATACTTCTGCAATATTGTATGATTTATGTATTGTCAAAAGTTCAAGATAATAATATCAAGTTCAAGCATCAAAACTATTTGTCTCTAGGTTGTTCACAAATATGTGACATATCATTGTTTATCAGTAACAATAACTTCTTTCAAGCGTGCGTTCTCCTCCTTTAAGGCTTGAAGCTGAGCCTTCATGTCTTGCTGTTCAGCAAAGCGATTCATGATCTCTGACACCCCATCTCTTATCTCTTTCTTGATCGATATCACGAGTTACATAGCGACTATCCAATTCTTGAAGCGACAACTCCGATGTATCTTCCACACCCCGGAAGACGGAGTTAGCATGATGAGTCTCACCATTTGGATTACATTCCTTTTCGGACGATGGAGGAGTGTTCCCTCTTCGGTTTGTTTAGTCATCTCCTAAAGCCATTTTCTGATTACCTCCCCACAGACGGCGCCGAATGTTGTAGCAAGTGAAATGGACTAGCTACAATATTTCCTCAGCCTCCGGGTTGAGAGAGGGGTGGAGGCTTCCCGTCAATGCAACCTCGGAGAGCTGACCTCTACTGAACAAAGGTCGAAAGTTCGAAACCTTAGCACTTCCTCCTATCAAGTCAAGGTGAGACCTAGAACTAGTCAAAYACATTAGCACTTTTTGCTCCTTAGCACCTCCAAAGCGCTATGGCTCCTTATCACCTGCACAAAGYAGAATAATCCTATTCYGATTATCTCCCCTCCAATGCTCAAGTAAGTACGATAAATAAGGGAATAAAAGTGTTARGTAGCGAGAGAAAGTAAATAGAGTTGCTCTCAAGTATTGGTTGGTGGTTGTAATGAATGCCCTTCATAAATGAGATTTCTCYGGGTATTTATAGGTGATCCCTCAAAAACCCTTAGAAGCTTTGGATGGGTGACCCATCCACACCGTAGATCGTTCCTTACTATTGTTTTAGTGTACGAACGTCTGATTGTTGTTCCGTTTCGGAGCTGGTTTTATCCGTAGCGTTTGTCACGTAAATCGCTTTGACCTTATATCAAGGGGCCGGGACARGCGACCAAATATTTTTACTTGACACATCAACTTGAATAATATGAAGCTAAGAGACAATTGGAACACAAAAACTAGTGTTGTTGTGCAATRATTGTGATGAAAGCATATACGAAGTATATATTTTCACAAAAAACAATTGGAYCGATGAAGATAAGTTTTTTTCGAGTAGTCATGATCTTTTGGACTTGTTCGAATAAAACTAAACTGAAAATAACTAATAAATTGAAATTAATTGAACAAAATCAAAACCCACGATATTTTTTTTTTACCATCAATACTACTATTATAGTTTACATGTTTACACAGATATATTTTTTTTTTCAATTCGCTTTGTACTCATATTATCAATATTGTTTACATGTTCCATTATGATGCACATTGTTGTTTCATATAAATAATTTTTCATATAATGTCCTTAATGCTTTCTTGTTTTTTTAATTAATCTTTAGAATGAAAGTCGCATGACCACAACATATATTCAAGTTCCCAAATTTRTCCTCGTAACCTAGGTGCATGATTAAAGTGAATTTGAGGAGGCAAATTCTATTCAAATTCTGATGGATAACTAAAGTGAAGTAAGAAAACTGTAGATTCATATTTGTGTTTGGCACAACTCGATCAAGCTCCCAAAGTTTTACTTAWATTTCAAAACACAAGTAAAAACCTAAGGATTCATATGCGTGTATTGACAAACTTTTCATGACTCCTTGAGCATGACAAATTAGTTCAAAGGTTAGATGGTCTATCAATACCTAATTATATTATTCTCGTTATRTTTATTTGCAATAAGAAAAAGAAAATTTTATATCAAAGAAGGTAAATTATAAAACATGTGGCATTGTGGTGTTGTTATCAAAAGGAAACAAGAAAATTATTACAATATGTAAAATTACTACAAAATTAAATCCCCTCACTTTTTTTTAATTTCTTTGGGGAAGTGGGGCCTYCTCAACCACTTTTAGGAGGTAACTACTCCATATAAGGTATGATTTCCATGAGAATTGCTTAAAATTGGTGTGTGCACATCAAAACATAGGATAATGAAATGCACTCCAACAAGTTGTTTTTCAGTTGACCGCTTCACATGTATCTTGCCAAATTCACATATAATGTCAATGTATTGAGATCTTTACAAAATTAAAGCACAATTCGAACTTTGGCATTAATCTATGAAAAAAAACTTAATTATCCATAAAACAATAGTGATTCGATATTCCGTAGTTTTTTTTGGGGGGAAATTCTATATAGTGACATCAAGTTTTACCAAAATTCACACGGCGGCAACCTAAGTTTTCATATTCTACACCGTGGCCCTGAGTTTTCATTTTTACATATGGTGGCAACCCACCTAACCATTTACAACCTAACCCATTAACCACCACCCTCTCTCTCCTACCTTACCTCCCAACAGCCCCATTGAACTTRACTCAACCACCRATCCTCACCCAGCCCACCACCKAACCTCCCCCACCCATCCACCCTCCACCTCGYCCAACCAGCGCACCATCACCAAATTCGCAGCACCTCCATCAAATTGGCCACCGTAGACAGCTKCATTGCAGGCCCTCTTGGCCGTGGCGAACCCKAACGCTACCGCCCGACCCACCGTAGCCCCCACTACCGCCTAGCCCACCGTCGCAAACCAAARTCTCTCTCTTATCTTCTTCCTCTTTGAATGCTTCAAACCCTAATTGCAAAATTGAATTGGGYAAAATTAAATTCAAACRCTAATTGCAAAATTGAATTAGGGGAAAAMCGAATTAGAATGATGAGATTCAATCCTTAATTGTAAAAGTTGAATTTGGGGAATTGAATTCGAAATTAGTGGAATTGGTTGGGTTTGCGTGGTGGRTGTTGTTGTGGCTTGGTGYTTCGATGTGAATCTACGTGGTGGGTGGTGGTTTGACACGAATGGGTGATGGTTCGACGCGAATACGTGTTGAGTGGTGGTTCGACGTGAATGGGTGGGTGGTGGGGTGGTTAGATTGTTGCTGTCGCGTAAGGGAGGAGAGAGGGGTGTCGACTGTGGGTGGTGGCAGGTTTGGTGGTGGTGGATGGCTGGGTTGGTAGGTGAGTAGGTGGGTGGGTGAGTTGGGTGGGGTTGGGTGGTGGTTAAAGTTAGGTTAAGATTGGTTTAGTTAGGGGTTGCCACCATATGTAAAAATGAAAACTCGAGGTCAAGGTGTGGAATTCTCAAAACCTTAGAGCCACGGTGTAGAATATGAAAACTTAGGTTGCCACCGTGTGAATTTTGACAAAACTCGATGCCACCATATAAAACTTCCCCTTTTTGAGGGGATAWTCCYTAGTTTATATYCGCATAAACAATATTGCGCATGAACAAATAATAATTGAGGTAGAATTCTGACAATTTATAAACACTATATTTGTCGATCTATAGAACAAAGCCTATAGTTTGTAAAAATATTATTAATAGCCTATTGAACAATAGCAATTGTTTGTGAAAAWTTGTAATTTCATTTTTTTTAATGCATCATTATATAATAAATAAGTGTTGTCTCATAAGGTTTCTCACTTTTTTTTTTTTTTTTTTATAATATGAGTTTTTCTAAGCTATGCCCATTCTTTTGAGAATTTCTAAGTTGTGCCCTTAAAGAAGGATTGGTTTATGATCGGTGCCTTCTTAGGTTACCCACCTACTACAGGTGGGATGCAAACCCAAACCTTTGAAATCATGATTTAGGTTACTAATGTTAACCTATCATAGTTAACTATTATTATTTCKATTAAAAAATAAAAATAAAACCACTAACCACCAACCCTCCAACCCACCACTTCCGCACTCCAATTGCTAAACCACCATCGCACCATTAACCCCAGAAACAACTAACCACCACCAAACCACCATCGCATCACTAACCACCCAACCACCATAGTACCAAACTGTCATCCCACCATCCTTTCAAATCGCCATTAAACCAACTGCCATCACACCACCCTTGCACCAAAATGCCACTGAATCGAACCAGCATTGATCCCACCAAACCGACATTCACRCAACTATCATCGCACTACTAACCACCATTGCATCAAACCACCATCAAATCGAACCACCATCCATTATTAAACCATRGAACCACCAAAATTCTAACAAAATTCACAATTTTCGGACTCAAATAYACTCAAATTTGAACTCGYACGCAAATTGACCCAGATTCGAGAACKTAGATGTGGCTGATTGGTTGTGATTTGGGTTGCTYGAGGAGGAGGAGTGGTTGCGATTTGGGTTTTAAGGGTTTCGCAGTGTGGTTGCGATTTAGGTTGCTCGAGGAGTGGTTGCGATTTGAGTTTTAAAGGTTTCACGGTGTGGTTGTGATCATCTGCGTGATGTTGTAAGGCTGCGCGATGGATGGTGGTGTCAGTGGTGATGCAATGGTGGTGTTGTGGTGTTAACGGTGGTGCAATGTGGTGGTATCATTGGTGGTTTATTGTTGGGTTGTGGTGGTTTATTGTTGGGTTGTGGTGGGTTTTTTTTTTAATTTTAAATCATAATAATTAACCATAGTTATCTCAATTTAGTGAAATAAAGGCACCAATTACTAAGTTTAGCTTTTTAAGAGTACAACTTAGAAATCCTCAAAAGCATGGATATAACTTAGAATTCGAAAATCTTTGTGGCACAGCTTAGRAAAACCCAAAAAATATTTTGAAACTCATTTCCATCTTTATTTTTTATATTGCTAGGATAGGTATGACCTAACAATTTTCAGTTTTATATTTAAAATTTACACATTGGAAAAAAACATTATGAAGAAATATATTGTTGAGTTTACTATATTCAATACTTTCGTAATGTTACTTTTCTTTTTTACGAAGCATACTTCTCACTTCTATATAAAATTATAAATGAAGATATTAACCGTCAAAATAATGGATAGACTATGAAAGTCCAACTGTTGCAACTAAAGCACAAGTACTGCAAACAAAAATACATCAAGTTTTACACTTGCCTTCTCTATCTACTCCACATWACTAGATTATTACAAAAAAAAATCTGTCATTCATACAAAACACCTAACTATCTTGAATCAGTGCTATTTTTTCAATAATGAAATGCAGTAGAATATTGTAACCTTTTCCCTTTCTTGTGTAGATATGTACATGCTTTTTAAGTACAATTACATGTTTTGGGCGGCTAAGAAGGATAACATAATCTTGCCATAGAGATTCAAGTTGCTGCCCAAACAGGCACCAAACGAGGCAGGAGGCGAGGCACGATTTCTGGTGCCCAGAAGTCATGAGGGTAATGCTTCATAACATACAATTCACTGAAAGAAAGCGGCGTGCAGAATGCCCCCCCCCCCCCCCCCCATAAAAAAAAAAAAAACAATCATCATTCAATCTTTCACAAACGGAGGTTCTTGCGGCTTTCTCTGCCCTACTTCTATGAGCAGCTGTAAAAGAGCCTCACAAACTTGTGAAGCATTGGCTTCAGAAGGATCATCATCATTAGATGAATACACCATCCAAGCATGGTCCAATTTTCTTTCAGGGTGAACTACCACTGAGCCAGGAACTATGGCATCACGACAAGTCACCAGGCCATCACTCTTCTCCCCATACCTTACCTGAAGAAGCTGGGCACAAGCAGCCATAGCAGCACCCAGTGGTATCATCACGGGAAGTTTTGCAGCCTGACCTATCTCTGCATGTGCAACATGAGATAATGTTGCCAGTACAGCAGGAGAGATTTTAGCTTCTGTGTGGAATGACACAATAGGCAATTCTTTGGGCAAGGGATGTTTCTTCAACAATTCCCGTCGTTTCTCATACGTTAAGTCCTCCAAAGCTTGCAAATCTCCCTTCAAAAACAATAGAATTTCATGACTTACAAATTAAGCTTTCTCAAAATAAAGGTTAAGGCAGTCAGGCAGGCATCATTAGTATGGATTTAGCATAAGAAGAGCTCAAAAAAAAAATTGAGTGTAAGAAGAGCTCAACAACAACACCTGTGTAAGAAGTCTTCACAATTCTTCATCCACATAATCTTGTCCAGTCATCAACAACAACAATCCTCATACATACTCTAGTTCTAGAGACACACAATCATACACTTAGGCCTGAATTTTGCTGAACTGAACCTATTTACCTATTTCTACTGAACTTATTTTTTTTACTGAAACCTTAACAAATTTCTAAAGGACTGAATTTATTTTTACTAAATTGAACTTATTTTTACTGAAGTGAACTTATTACTATTGAACTTATTTTTACTGAATTYAACRTATTTTTACTTAAACTTATTAAAATAAGTTGAGGTCTTAACTAGTTCTAGATTAAGTTATCCAAATGGACACACAGCACACATCAGACACTTGACATGTCTCATTCCTCAAAGAAGAGCTCAATCCTTTGTGCCAAATTGTGCAATCTACCAAAATTTTCTATTAGTGAGATCTTAGCTTGTACAATATAACCAATTTCACTCGGGCAGAGGGCAAATTAGTAAATTATTGTGGCCTCAAGCTTTCTAAAAAGAGATCACTTTATTGTGCCAAATCGTGGATTCTACCAACACTTTTTATTACTCAAGCCTTATCTTGTACTACACAACCATATTCACTTGAGTAAAGGGCAAATTAGTAAATTACTGCAGCCTCAAGCTTTTCAAAAAGCATTGTGCCGTAGTGATGATGCTACACGTCCACTACTCAAGTGCATACATTTATTAAACACTGATTATTCATCATTTCTTCCTACAGACGCATCAGAGTTAAGAAGAAAGACAACAACTCCATACAAAGAAAGCACATATACGGCAGCTCAATACCAGGTATACGTGCCCAAAAAAATACAAAAGGACAAGTCATAAGAAGCTTACTTTGATTACTTTACAAATCAGGATTTCCATAAGTTTACGTGCATTAACATAATCACCAAGCTGTCCTGGCCGTAGGATATCTGAAGCTATCGGACTACCACCATATGGACTCTGAGCTAATACCAAGCCAGCAACCTTATCCTTCAGTTCAGGCCAATACATAGACAAAGCAGCAGCTGCATCTACTCCTCCTTTGCTATGACCAAACAGCATGACACGTTTCTTGGAACCCCAATATATCTCCTCAATGTATTCTTTAAGCACTTTAGCATTATTCTCCACTGAAGACTATCGTATATTATGCATTAGCAAAATAGGGAAGTATACAAAGATAAGGAATAACTTGATCAGAGTGAAAACTACCTCACCTCACTATGAATCTTGGCAATATGACATGCTAGACCCATCTTGGAGAAGCAGGTTTTTGTGCTGGTAAAATAGAGTGGTCCATGATTGCTAAAAAGGCCTGTAAACATTAACTACATTAATGAGGTGCAGAGTGACACCAAACCATCTATTGATAACAGAAACCCTTCTCTCAACACCATGCCTCCACAGGTCACAGCAGATTAAAACTAAAAAGATAAAAAAAATTAACAAAATTTTCTTTTCTTACCTGAAGATAAGATCTATAGTAAACATGTTCTATGTCCTATAATACTCAATCATCAGGGCATGTGGATTATGAAAGCAAATATGAGGATTACATTGGAGAAGCTAACTAGTCAAGTGAAATTGAAACTTCATTAATGGACAATAATTTAGATTTTAGAGTAGACAAATGGAAGGCATCATAAAGAAAGTAGATGTTCAATTGTTCATCATGCTAAATGGACAGGGACCAAAGAAAGCATCGGGTTTAGTCATGGCTACATKTGACCATTCTATATACAAAGGTTGACTTGACCAATGAACCGAAAACCCGAAGGACAGAGGTAAACCACATTCGGCCACTGCACAGCAAATGAAGGTCATACACAATGATGGTCCTAATCCTACATTCCCCACAAGTCCTAATCCATGGTGTAGTCAGACAAGCAGCCTCGACCATGAATTGCACCCAAGATATGTCAGGTATTCTTTTTAATTGAAAAATAGTCTCAGTACCTGGAATCAACAAATAAATCATTGACTTTGGCAGCCTGTGGACACCATGCCTAACAACAGAGATTTCAAGATATCAGAATATGCTAATGTAAGTAAGCAACATGTAGGGACATAAGTCCTTGGAATAATACCTGACACTGTCAAGAATTTCCATAAATCTCCCAGTCCCCTCTTCCACCGGAGGCATATCTGGATCACGTTGAAGCCAACCAATGTCGTCTGCTGACCCACGAACAGTCCTTCGTGCCCGTTCAATTAGTCTGTAGCATGATAGTGGCACATAACTTAACATGAGAACAATATCAATACAGCCAATAAATTAGAAGTAATCAATTACAATAATAAAAAAAAGGGTTGTGAAAAAATAACATTTATCCATGAAGGCCTCTAAGACTGTAATCAAGTGTTCTATCGCTCACCTAGTCATCATGGTCCCAACAGTAGCAGACTAAACAAAAACAGATACCAAGGAACAAAGTCACAAATATTAGGCATGAGGGAATTGAAGGTGGGATTGGGAGTTTTAACCCTGAATGGTTGTAAAACCCATGTTTGTCTTATGAGAGAGGGAATTAAAAAGGAGACATCAATTTAATACCTAGCAACCTAGGGGAAGTAGGTACTAGGGGTGGGGAATATATTCAAGAGGTAAATTGACAAAAATYTCATCAATAAAAAGGAAGAGCGAAGGACGTATGAAAGGGTGTTTGGGCAATTTTATAATCTATTCCAAACTCTACCCAAACAAGGTATTGGACATAATTTAAACCATCAATCCTATTATCAACAAACTCTCATTCCCACATACCAAATGCCCAACTCCCAACTTCCCATGTAATAAAAACATTTCACTGAAGCCCATAGATGGCATCAAAGATTATGTTTTCAGCAGTTGTTTTCATGACAGCCTTTGGTCCTAACAATCAAGCATGCCCTTAAAGGCGGGCCTGAAGACGCAGACTAAAGCAATCTAATCTTAAGGAATCATATTCTAATCTTAAGTAATACTAAAGGGAAATAATCTGACAGAATCATATACTGATCAATWTTTAAAAGAATAACAATTCATTTATGTTCCTCCTGCAAGTATCAAGCCACAAAAATGGGATCCAGAGCAATAAGAAAGAATCCAGGACCAGGTGGCTGATTGGTTGGCGAATCGAGGCGTTAATCAAGCTATTCCTCTGGACGTTGGCAATACTCCTCCTCTGGTTCTGCTGCATGTTATGAACAAAGATAGCCAGGGTGTTCCTTATCCTAGGATGGCTGTAATATAGTAGGTTTTTTGTTTTATTTGTAGCTTTTTGATTTTGCTGGTTTTTACCTCTCTGGCATTAAAAAAATAAATAAAGAAATAAATAAAGAAAGAATCCAGGACCACTAAATATCAAATCAAATCCTTCAGTAATTACAAAAAGATAGCAGTTGAATGGTCGGAAGAACTAACAATCCACACTTTACATCCAAAAAGGCATTAAGCATTTAAATTTGATCTTGCTAATGAGCACCCTGGTTGTTAGTTTAGCATTTGATACAATTCCCAAAATGATTCAGACTTTGCAATACATGTGGTAATGAAGCATCTAATTAATGATTATTTCCATTTAATATTTCCACTTTAAACTAGTTTATTCAACGGAAAATTTGTCCACAACTCCCACTAAAAACACAACCTTTGCGAATAACTGCCATCAGTAAAAAAACTTGTCCACAACAGCCGCGAATTCTTTTTTCTTTGTTGACCACTGCCAAAGCATGTTTGACCACCGCCAAAGGGTGTTTGACCACTACCAAAGCGTGTTTCCAACGTTGACCGGTCAAAGGGCGTTGTCAAAGGATGTTTCCGGCATTGATGGAGGTGTGGTTAAGGAGGAGGGTGAAAATAGGGTGATAATAGGGTGTGGTTGACCTCCGGTGGCCGGTCAACGCCGGAAACACCCTTTGGCAGTGGTCAAACACCCTTTGGCGGTGGTCAACAAAGAAAAGGGGATTCGTGGCTGTTGTGGACAAATTTTTTTAATGATGGCAGTTATTCGCAAAGGTCGCCTTTTTAGTGMGAGTCATGGACAAATTTCTCTTATTCAACACCCTTTGGGTGCTTATTAGCTTTTGCCTTAATATTTAAAGGTTATTTAACAATTCAGCAATGGAAAATCTCATAATTACTTGTACCACTACATCTATCATAACCCCTTACTTGGCAAGTGTTAACAAATTTAACCTAACTGGTTTTTTCATAAGTACTTATTCACTGAATAGAGCATCTTAATTTTTTATTTCAAAAGGTTTCCCTATTATAGTATAAACAATGACACAGTGGAGCAGCCTTATCATTAAATGCAAATGGCCAATGCCTTGACTACTTATATGGACCTGTATGAGAAATTAGTAAATCACAACTACCTCCTCATCCTAGTATGGAAAGGGGACTCACGTGAGAAGAGAGGGATAGAGGTGGTTTATTGCCAAAAAAAAAAGTGTCGCCATGGAAACATCCTAGAATGGAAAGTGTAGTGAGTTCTATGAAACGGAGGAAGTATATCATTTGGCATAATTCACTATTCAGAAACCCTTTTGCTCCTCCCTAGGGCCATAAGCCAGCTATGGAAACTTAGCCAAAGGATTGAAGAATTGTTAAGAAAACCAAAGAATGACATCTTGCAATTCGGAAACTTTTAGAAAAGAGATGCCACCCATGTAAGAACCTCATAAGAAATCAGTCCATAGAAAAGTTCACTATTCCGTCTACTTTGCTCACTACAGAAGCTATCCCATATCAATCAAAGCCTTACTCTCAAAAGTTTAGGTTGGCTACACAAATCAAAAATGACTATTCCATGTAATTATCAACAAAGATCTTCCTCCCCATCTCCAATAATCATAGAAGCCATACCACTTAACAAAATTTCTTACCCTTGAAATAGGGATATTCCAGATTGACTGGTACTTGTAGAAGTTGATGGCACTAACGCACCAGTATTTTGTGATGATGAAATTGCTGCATCTCTGCTAATATCATCATGCAATTGTAGAGCCTCAGTTGTTGCATTGGCTGAAGCTGAAAGTCTTGAATCACTTCCGTAAGTGCTATTCAAATGAAGATGACCAGAAGAAACCAATTCTGTTGTTTGTTCAGCAACCAAAGGAGTGATTTCTTGCTCATCTCTAACAACATCAGCCCTAGTGTTCTGGCCTGCAACAGCATGCAAATATTGTAAGTTAAAACAAAACTGCTTAAAATATCAGCAAGACAGAAAAGGCACAATCAAATACATTACTATGTTTTGGAAAAATACCTACAATAACAAACTGAAAATCATGAAATAACTACTGCATGCCAATTGCCAATGTAACAAGGTTTTTTATGCTTATCAACGATAAAGTACATTGGTACTATTGCTAAAAGCCTAAAACATTAATTCACCCTGTCATTATTAAGAATTTACTATTACTTCCAGCTATAATATACCCCCTCTATTTCAGAATATTTGCTAAATTTCGCTAAAATGCAATGTCATAACTCGTGATACTTGCTATATACCATAAATGGACTTTATAATGATTTTAAACTTCCTAAAATATCTATACAGAATTGTTAACCCCCTACGGTCCCACTTTTTGCCTTAGATACCTTGAATTTTCCTTATCAAATGTTTATTATTCAAAAATGTGGCAATCCCAACTTTCTCCCTTTCTTAAAATCTTCAACCTTTACAATGTTCCATCTAAAAGAAACGGAGGAAATCAAGAAATCAATCAATCAAAGCCTTAGTACCATAAGTGGGGAAATGGAAGAAATTCTTTACAAAATAATAGTTGTCTCCTTCTCATCCTCTCTCCATTTCTCCATGATAGTATATGTAATTATAAGCTTTCTCAGACTGTTTGACATAAGTATGCCGTTAGAGTGAAGTAGTTAGAATTTAGCAAAAAGATTAAATCGACAGTTGCAATCTAGAGTTTGCTCAAAATTATATTGTATATATATCTTTAACAGCTCAAAATGTTATACTATGTAACTAGTCAAATAGAAGTAGTCCTCTAGAAACAGATGGCTAAGAGATTGTTAAAGAGAAAGGACTGAAATTCCTAAAAGCCCACATGAAATCAAGTCCAAACCTACCCAACAGACATACTAGTATCGCCAATAACCAAAATGAGGAAGAAAAACATGAGCACCATCCAAGATTATCAACTAACCTGAAAGATCAGGGAAACAGCTAGTTAAGTACGAAGTTGTTTCCGCAAGATACGAAGCAGCTCCACTGAGAGCTGGAACAGAATTAAACAGCTGTGGGATAAGCCTCCCATTCTCAAKATCATTATCTTGAGCCTATAAAAAATCAAAATGACTACCACATTCAAAGAACAGCAAGAATTGCATATTAGACACTCAAATTATCTAACCTTCAGGGATGACTCCGGGAAAGGGAAAATGAAGTGACATAAGAATAAAGGAGGAGACTAACCATTGGGCGAAGTCATATACAGTGAAACAAAATTATAACCGTATGATACAAAACCAAAGCAGTATAGCACAAATGGGTACAAGAGGCCAAGCAAATGATCCATAAGTTACTACAAAAATTCTCTCAACAATATCAGCAAGGTACTTTGACTCTCTAAAATGTTTAACCTAGAGTCCTAGACTCACGTTATACCATAGTTCCTTTGCTAGGTGAATTACAAACATTCTGAGATAAAGAGGCATAAAGGCTTGTGAGAAGAGCTCTGATAAATGAAAAGGAAACTTAAGTAGTCCCTACCTCCACCCCACCCAAAATAAATTAAAAAAATCGGCTTCCCTCAAACATCTTCCAAAATGTGCAAGAGATGCAGTTTTACACAAAAAAAATATCAATGACCACTCATAAATCTGAACAAGTACAGTACTACACTACTGACTCTGAGCATTTTAGGCTGAAAATGAAATATAATTATTGTTCGTATGGGCAAGCATATGTAATGAAATTACCATCACAGCAGAGCTTGGTTCACCAAACCTGTTAGTTTCAGTATCCATGAATCAAGCAGCAATTCCTAACAAGTATAAACAGAAAGATATGAATATCACAGCTGTCGAAGCGAGATAACCCTCTACACACTCAATTTATCAAAAGAACCAATATAGTATAAATTTACATGTCAAGAAATGAATGAAAAAAGTGTCTCAAATGGTTCAGCTAAGATKAAAAATCATCATCTTAACAGCAGTTTTAATGATTCCTAATTACATATTAACAGATTGCTATGTCCAATAAGGTTATGAGCACTTGACCAGAAACGCCAAGACATGTTCAGAACACTAATATATCACCTTCATAAAGTTCAGGAAGCTTTTTCCTTGCCTAATAACCATTAAATCTATCACTTCAAACTTCGAAGAGAAAGGACTCTTAAATAATGAACTAGCAATGAGATTAAGAATAGGTGTTATAAGGATCAAGAGTTTAATCAACCTTGACACATAATCTGCAGATTCTCCAATAGACCAAAATTTTCAAATGATCAAGAGTTTAATCAACCTTGACACATGATCTGCAGATTCCCCAATGGATCATAATTTTCAAACTTTTCACTAGTTCTACAGAAGGGACCACAGATTATCATGGCTCAGGGTATTAAAGCCGGTTCCATTACAAAAAGCGAAACATCTATTTCCTAAAACCGCTATACAAGGATAACCTCTGCAAAGATAAGTTCAAGATAATATACCCATAGAGAAACTCAACTATCAAAAAGCAGAACAACCTCCTTCTCTAATATCAACTATAAGGATAGACCCTACAAAGAGAACTAAAGGGGTAATATATCCGAGAGCAATTGAACTAATCACCTACACCAATCAAAGTATCAGAATGAAATGGTAAGAAAGACCGATTGACACGCTTAACCAGCAAGGTAAAGAAGGATTAAGACAAACAAACAAAACCCTTTCCCATAGCTTATGGCCATTCCATATCAAACTATAGTGATCTCATTGTACTTAAGTATTAACCATTATTAAAGATAGATACTTAGTTTCTAGAGTAAAAAATCATTGTATTTCCTTGAAATGTATGTAATAAAGCATAATTTTTTGTTTCATTAAAATTCACAACCTACCATTGACATCTAACAGATAGCATTACATGTAAATTAACACACAAAAAAAAAAAAAAAAAAAAAACCCACTTCATTAGTGCAACCACATGAGGGAAAACAAATCCCTTTGTCAAAACTAGTACTTCATTATTTAAGTAAGAATCCAACACTTTCAGCTGCATAATCACATTTCCACCATCTAAAAACAATAGCTAACACAACACACATTCAAATCAACAAAAATTGCATAAGCAAGATAAAATATCCCATCATTCAATTCAATTATTAACAATTCAATAAACACTCATCTAATAGCAATAATCATTACCCAAAAAAAGTTCAAATTCGATCAATAACATAAATAACTAAAAAAAACCTAGATTTAGAGTTGACAATAAAAATTAAATCTATTACTATATTTATAACAGGGTTTTTACATACATTGTTGACAACTGGCACTTCCGTACTATTTTCATTTAATTATTTTTTGAAATACTAAAATCCAATTTATTGATGAAAGATGGGATGTGGAAAAGGTGCTTGAAAAGAGATGGTGATTGACAAAAGCAGTAAAATAAAATAAGTTAGTTATCAGTAAAACCCGGTATGTTTTCTTCGGTTGGTCTTTTCCTTGCCTTACACACACACACTTGAGAGAGATCAGAGTGTTTTGTAGCAATATGAATGTGTGTTGTAATTTAATTATCATATTTCATTGTTTGGTCTTCAAATTCAGCCCCAAAATCAAACTGTAAAATAATAATTCGAAAACAAACAATAGAGTGAAATTGGAACAAAACTCATAAATAATTCCAAACAAACAAAAATATTGATAAAAAGATAAAGAATTGAAGACAAAATTAGGGGAAGAAGAGGAGTACTTGAAAAACGAAACCTAAAAATGATACAGTCAGTATTAAGATCAATCCAGTCGCAACGCAACAACAGTAGCAACGCAACAATGGCAGCAGCGCAGATGGAGACGCCGTCGCCTGCGTCTGAGTAAGTAGACGAGAAGAGACACAGAGACGCGCCGTCCGCTACAAGGACAGGAGGGTTGAAATGCAAAGCAATTCAATAATTCATTTGGGCTTTGGCTGAATTTTGATTTTTTGAGGTGAAAAATGCAAAAATTTTGAAATTTCTAGATGTCTCAAAAATACTACTTTCAAAATATAATAGTATAAATATTTTGATCTAAAATTTTGTTTCTCTTAGAAGTCATTATTTAAGATAATTAATAAAATTTTGTTTTTTTATGATATGTATTCTTGATACAAAAATGCATATATTTATATTGCAACAATTAGTTTTTAAAAGTTCGTATTTTATAAAGATCTAATCTATTTTAATAAATTAAAACAGTAGTATAGTTTTAAAAAAAAATATCTTGATTTTATAAAACAACATGTGGATTTCATAAACAAGTTTAAAGTGTAGACTTGTAGTACATAAGACTATATTTTTATCAATAGTACATAAAACTGTTAATAATTCATCAACGATGATGGTAAATTATAAAACAATCATGACATATAATCAATAATCAACAAATAATACTTTATTAAAAATAGAAAATATTTATTGTGAAATGTTAGTCAAAATATAAAAAGACACGTTGTTGACATATAAAAATTAGCAAAATTTATTGTGACACCTAAAATAAGCCTACAAATCTATTGCATCGTTTCTTTTGGAGTCAAAGTTAGTAAACTTTGACTAACTTTTTCATCAAATTATAATGTATAAAATAGTCAATGTGAGATGTTGTTTGTTTATTAATATCAATTTTATAATTTTTTAAAATATATAATTTGAGTTATTAGTAATCAAAGTTGAGTCTTGAAAACAATGCAAATGGAATGTGCAATAAAAAAACGGATAGGGTATTACTTAATATAAAGAAACCACGAGTATCATCAATAATGCTTATGTACCAGTCGAAAGAAAAGTTAGATAAACTCGAAAGAATGTCCGACTCTTAAATTTATCGAAACCATGATAAAAAAAAAAATACTTTTATACTCGTATGGTTTACTATCAATTGATAATGTTTAAATTAGAATTAGAATTAGAATTAGAATTATCCCCTCAAGAATGTGTCAGGTAGTGATCGACAAAGGCAAACTAGCAAGCTCATGGAGATCTAAAACCGTCTGCACTAGAACATGTCTCAATCACTCCAAATAATAGACATCATCCATTTTTCACAATTGACAAAAAATCTCTCTTGCATAGAATTTACAACTCCCCAGGATAATTCAACCTCAAGTTGGTAATTTTAAACAATTCACTACACGGTCAATCATCTTCTTCGCAATAGACCAAAACACGCTCAATAAAGGTATCGTGTAGCTAGGATGTAAAATAAACATTCACACTTGTGCCTCCTCCAACTCATTTCCCTACCAAGACAAAGACTCACACATATTATTTATATATTAATAATAAAGTATAAGTTTGAAAATAGAATTGAATTTTGAATTTTCCTACCTTTTAGAAGACTGAAATAAGCAACACTTGCCAGCTTTGGACAACATTGCCAACCCCGCATTCAACCGAAAACTTCCGTCCATCGACATTTCTCTCAGCTATATTAATAACTTAGTTCAAACTGCAAATTACAAACGCAATATGTAATCTTACTCCAACAACAATAAGCACAATCGGGTTTCGTTTAAATTAAATTCCTCTCAAAGCTCAATTTTGCCTGTTTAAATTAAGATATCTTATTTAGTAAATAAAGATATAATGTTATGAATGTAGATAAAGAACACAGTTGTTTCAATTCAATAAATTGATTTGTTCATTTATAGTTTATTGTTATTCTTTCCAATATTAAGTGTATTTTACTATCTCTTTAATTTCAACTATGTCACATGTTTTATGCATTATTTACCTTATTATATGTTTTATTAGTGGCTATATATGCATAATTCTAATTATTTCTCATGTTTTTTCAAGAAAAATCATTCGTGTATTTTTTTCAAAGGATTTCGACTCTTTCAAAAGTAGATTGGAAGAGAGTTATTATTTTATACGTAACACATTCAAACAATAAATAAGTGAGATAGGGTTGTAATATGACTTTTCAGCCGAAACAATCAAGTTTTAATTTAAATAATTTATAAGTTAAAGTTTGTTGTTTATAATTACTTACACATCAACTTCGATTCTTTAATTTATATTATAATTACACTTCGAAATTTTATAATTTTATTTATTTGTTATACTAATTTTTTAACATTGGTTGTAGAATGTTTGGAAAGGATGCAATTTGGAATCATTATCTTAAAACATCGGAGAATAATTATAGTGGATTGAGATAACTTTCTAGCTAATTTGCTAGCATATAGAGGGCGGTGAATGAATTCACAATTTTGAATCAATATGTAAAAAATTCCAAAAAAACGAAATAAAATCTATCTATGGAGTTCTTATCTATAAAAAATGATAGAAAAAAAAATAAATAATCAACAAAAATTTCTAAATAAAATAAATACTAAAGAAAACAAAAAAAATATTTACTATTTAAAATGTTAGTTTTTTTAATGAAAAACCCAATAAAATAGACATTTTTGCTGAAATATAAACAAAATAGGATAAGAGTAAATCATATTTTTATTTATTGTATTATTAGACAAAATATAGTGTAATTAAAGTATACTTGTACGATAGCAGTAGTCAAATGATACTTTCATTTTCAAAACATAATTATTAATTTATATAATGCGTTGGTGTTTTTTATGCATTATTCATTAAGGGATATGAGCAATAATTTTGGGGAGGGAATTTTAGATGAGGTTTTTGCTTTAATAGTATTATATATAGATAATAGATTAATGAGTATATGCGAATTTTTGGAGGAAATTTAGAGGGTGAGATTTATTTAGTAGTAGTTTAATAGATAGATAGTTTTTTCTCATATATTGTCGAAATCTAATCTATCAATATTTGATTTAAAAATATCTAGATAGGTTCAATTAAAAAGAATAATAAATTCTTCATCAATTTACTTAAAAAGAACCCCCTTCTAAAAATTACATAATTACATAAATGAACGTCTGTATTGTATTGTTTTTTTTTTTATAGTGAACTATAGTAAATTTATTAAGAAAATATAGAATTATGTGTGTGAAATTTTCTTTATTAAAAAAATAGTGATTGAAATTTTACATACAGTTCTAAACCTCATTATATTTAGGATTAACTAAGAATTGTGAACATTATTTTTCTAATTTTACACTTATTTTTGTCTAAATATACAATAAATAAAAATATTCATAACACTACGGGATTAATATTGTAATTATTTATAATTTACTCATAATCATAATGTTTTTATTATCTAAATTATTTATAATGTTATCAATGTATGAAATCATGAATTGTATGCTATATAAGCATACTCGAATATAAGGAAGCTTTTTTTTTTTGGAGTAAAATTAATTCATCTCAAAAAAAGTCATGGATATCTACAAAGAGAATTGGATACAAACAAAAACTTCTCTTCTACACTACATCCGGTCAATTCGAACTTTTTTTAATATCCGCTTAAACATCGTTGTGTTTTACAACCTTCAAAACGAGGGGGTCTTCGATCTGGTATAGTTTTGAAGATAAAATTCATCTGATGAACAATTATCTCCTTTCCATCCTCATCAATTTCACCAAAGAAAAATTATCCCTCTTTCATTTTGAGATATGGTTGTTGATAATGTACATAGGTGTTTGACCTTCATTAAGTTCCTTGTTAATCTATGGAGTTAGTTTTTATGAGTAGTGTGTTATGGGTTTCAGTGGGATATTTAATTGACTATGTAGTTATGATTATCCAATTAATTTTACATAAGTTATTATACCGAATTTGCGCGAACCCACAGAAAGTATTGCTTCGAATAAAGATTTTCTTTAAGGCTTTATTTGTTAAAGAATTTGAWCAATCGTACAATTTATTTCATTACTTGGATAGGTGTATTTGTACTTGTCAATTAGGTTATYCGAAATTGGATTGTAAGTGTCGTTCGATTTTTTTACATTAATGAAATCTTTTAATTTTCGCATCAAAAAAATTATAAATTAAAAAAAAGTTCCTTGTTAAAAGTAAAATTAGTGGCTTATGAGAGATATGATATGATTTTTAGGAGTGTCTTTTTCTTTGAGCTTTCTATTTAGCTTGTAATTTGTATTGGTGTGTTGATTATTAATGAATTCTGACTTACCCAAAAAAAAATAAAAAATGAAGTGGTGAACAAAATAAGATGCCAGAAACAAGGCAATCTCATCAAATGTTGGTTGATTAATGAAACTACAGTATCAATGAAATCAAATTCCTTACTTTCTGATGAGATGAAATCTAATTGTTCTCCTTTGAAGTACATGCCAAGAGATTAAAAAGATAAAGAAACTAATGATTTCTTCCACAAACATTATTTCATGGTAAAACATAAAGGGTGTTGATTAAGTTTAAAGGCTACGAAGGAGAATGCCTTCGAAAGTAATACCAGGTCCGAATGCTAAAGCAAGTCCCCATTCTTCTCCACCATTCTCCTTGTTCTTCAATTCATCTCTCATGTACTCCATCACATAGAATATGGTGTTGCTGCTAACATTTCCATAATCCATTAAAGCCCTTCTGCTGCAATCTAACTTATCTCCACTTAAACTCAGAATTTTCTCGACTCTGTTCAGAATTGCCGGTCCACCAGGATGAACTGCCCAAAACAGCTCGTTGTACTCTTTCAACCCTTCCTTACTCATAAGCTTCTTACAGAACTCTTCTATGTTGTCCTCTATTTTGTTGGGTAGYTCCCTTCCTAGCTTAAAGTTGATGCCTTCTTCAGTAAGGCATCCGTCGATCACATTGTGGGTTCCAGGCAAGAACTGTTGGACTGCATAGTTGAGCTCCAAAAATGGGTTTTCCCGGCTCAAATCAGGGTCAGACCCAATAACTACAGCAGCTGCTCCATCCCCAAAAAGGGCAGCCCCAACAAGGTCATAAGGACGGTCCTTGTTAGGGGGGCGGAAACCCAAAATGGTGGTTTCAGATGTGGTTAAGAGTACTCTGCTACCTGGGTTGTTCTCTGCTATGTCCTTGGCAACTCTTAAGCCTGTTACCCCGCCATAACAGCCCAAGAAGTAGAGCATCACTCGACCCACATCAGGCCTAAGCCCGAGCTCGGTGGAAAGGTATAAATCACCCCCAGGTAATCTTATCTCACTCGAGGAGACATACACAATGTGGGTTATATCTTGAGCTGGCCTGCCCCATTCCTTAATGCAAGCAAGGCTGGCTTCAAGGGCCATTTCTACCACAGCTGGGTTTGCAATTTCTAACCTTTGCCTAATTGTTGGCGATCCTTCGGTTGCTAGTTCAGGGTAGTTGTCCAGAATCTCCTTTGACATCACTGTGTATCTTGTCTTCACTGTTGTTGTCTTACCTGATCGAACCCAAAATTAAACAAAATTTTAAAAAATAAAAATTAGTAGACAGCAAAATGTTGATCAATCCAATGGACAAGTTACAATCCCATTGAAATAAAGGTGTCACAGAAGATGGAAAAGAAACATGTATACAATTTTACACAAGCATGTGAGAATTATTATAAGAGTGATAATATGTAGGAAAATTCTTCATTGTACTTACATAATCGCTCTAATTTTTCCTTAATGGCGACATCATGGCAGTGGGTGTCGCGGATGTAACCTTCCACCAAATGCTCCTGGGGAATCAGTTGCTTGGGGAAAGCCTTGCCAATAGCAAGCACTGTGGCCTTCCCTGTAGTAGCAGTGCGATAAAACTGATTGCTTGAAGCGGCATTACTGTTGTTTTTCAACATCATTACAAGCCCTTTTCCCCAAATCTATTGTTCTTGAATATTGGTGCCTTAAGGGACATATTAAGGAGATTTGATTGGGTGCATATAAATGGGGAGATCAGCTTTAGTCTTGGAAGAAAGTAGGTGAGCAGGAAGTGCATGACAAGAAAAATAATGCATAATTTAAGTCAGCTTCTGTTTGGTTCACAACAATTGGCATCTTGGGACTAAATGGTGTGAAAAGATTTTCTTAAAGGGAAACAATCTTTTTTATCATTCCCTTAACTCTGCTGGTAAAGGGCAAAAATGTAACCTGATTTTAACTTATAATTATCTGTTCATCCTGCTTTCTCTCGTTGGATGAAAATAACAATTTGAAACAAAATCCACGCATTCGTTTTTTCTTCATAATCATCTAGCAACAAATGGAAATYCATCAAAGTATATGATGAACATATTTCACAATATTGCTACCCTTGTCGAAATTTGCCTAAGTTCACAGTAATACCAGAAACTTGGATAAAATGGGAAACAATTTAGTCTGGACATATATAAAACTCAAACCTTTCTTCCTAACCAAGACCTTGTTCGCAAACAACTAAGAAACAAACAGGATTAGTTTTACTTCACTAAGCAAAAAATGGAAGAAACTACATAAACATCAATTCTGGTTCAACCTAAGAAAAAAATAAACAAGGGAAAAGTCACAACATTGGAGTACACAAAACTGATGGATAGAAAGTACCAGCTGAAAAATGGTTTGGTGCGTATTTTTCAGGAATCAACCAACCATCTTCACTCATATTTTACAACTTTTATCACAGCTATGTATACACTACTCACTAACTTGAAGGTTTCCTGTAATAATACCTGTACAGAATAATCAGATAATATAAATGTACAACTCAAGATCAGGATTAAAAAAAAAAGAGCACCCACTGCTAAATACAGGAAAAAAGATTTGAGAATGGAAGCATACACATAAATCTTAACACCAAATATGGAGGCATATTTTCGCAGAAGGCGCTCAGTAGAATACCAAATTGCTCGATCTGAACCATCTTGATACCCAACACGTGGCATGTGAATTGATGCTGCTCGAGAAAATTTATGTTTAGCAATGAAGTTAGTCTCAGATATACGAAGTGATGAAATAAGGCTTTGCCAAAGCTCGTAAAGTAAAATACATTTCCAAAAGAGAAGGCCTTTACACAGAGAGCAATRGAGAATGAATTAGAACAACAGAAAGTGAACAGATACAAATATGATCGGAATTAATAAACTAGTAATTTACTGGTCGTGAGTGAGTACTAAGCCAAATGCGCAGCAGTGAAGGGTCTCAGACAATGATAATTAACACGAACTTCAGTGGACTTTCAGTTAATAAGCAAGAGAGATAATGCCCTACTGCAGTAACTGAAGTAGCAGTGTTGTGATTGAAAAACTAGAAATGTCAGCAAATAAGAGTTGGGTAGGTTATGGTTTCTTTTCACTATAAGTCTGCAACAAAGAAGTCCTAGGGCTAAAGTTATGTCTGACTTTGGCACTTTCCAAGAAAGAGAGATAATCCCAATGTTGGAGATGAAAAAACTCAACAAAGTTACAAAATACAACCCCACAAGAATATACAAATTTGAGCTTTTACAATCGTACTACTTATTGTGCGAATGTGCCCATTGCAATAGAAGGATCTGCATTATTGACTCCAGAGTAGAAAGTTGATGGCTAATTCATTGCGACCAAGACTCAAGAGTGCAGATACACATTAAGTGATAATCATCATAATGTCTCCCAATTTTATTACAAATATCAAAAACACAATAACCGTTGATAGAGTAACCCCTCACAGTTCCTAGAGGTTAAAAATTTGAAATATATTTACCAGATTTTTGGGCAGCAATAGACGATGCTTTTGAAAGGCTTAGTTCCAAATCACTTATGGAGATACTGCTACGTGGAACTTTACGCCTGGGATTATATGTCTGAACCACAGCCAAGGCAACCCACTGAGGCATCCCACCATCAGTGAGCTGTGGACCATCAGCATCTGCATGCCAACGTAAGTTATATTACTAGCATAGCAACACAGAACACACATGAAGTACCTTGCTGCATGGTATCACTTCCCCGTCATCATAAAAACTTAAAAAGACAGTGAGATGTCCGATTTGATGTTCATAATATACTAAGTGATTGGCCAAATGACCAAATTGGTATAAAAAAAATACACCCTTGACCATATGGGTATAAAAAAATACAAAGGCGACATCTGGGTATATAATTTGGAATTTGACGACAAATTCACCTAATATATCCCATTTTTGACTCTGACAAAATTGGTTAAATTTGCAATTTTACCACTTTTTAGGTGAATTTGTCGTCAAAGTGCAAATTATATACCCAAATGTCGCTTGTGCTAATTTTTATACCCATATGGTCAGAAGGTGCATTTTTTTTTATACCTATTTGGTCATTTGGCCCACTAAGATTAATACACTTTCCCATATATGTTTGCATTAGAATTGTTTTATCAAAAAACACTACCCTGTATAACCAGTTCAACCCACCAGATAAAAACATCTGAACCCCATTTACTGCAAAGAAGTTGCATTTCTAAGCAATTTCCAAACTGCAAGCATTGCAACCTTATGCACTGTAACTTAATGTAAAGAACTTTATCCAATAGGAACTAATCCGTGCAAAAAAAAATAAATTATCATGAACACTCAAAACATTTGAGTTCAACTATAAGATTTCTAAGAACCAGCATACACTCTTGGTTCTAATTTAAACGAACAACATGAAAACTCACCATCTACTTGTATTAAATGAAGATCTCCAAGGTGAAGGTCCCCACATTCAGATGCACACTCATATGCCTCCGGAACTTTGCTGGAGAGCCTGGCCAATGCGTTAAACATTCCACCATGGCCCCAATTTCCAGAGTTATCAACACAGCTGATACACACACAACTTTTGTTACTGGTAGGAATCAACAAAATGATTTTAGAAGAAATACAGGGGAAAAAAACAGAGCAAGATTCCCTGTCTACAAAGCATTGATATTTATATATTGAGGCAATGCATCTCTTCTTGACAATCTCCTCTCTTTTTATTATCTGAGAGAGAGAGAGAGAGAGAGAGGGGGGGGGGGGGGGTTGAGGGTTGGCAGGGGTGAACACCAAAAAAGTAGCTCGTAAACAGTTTTGAATGACTGGGATCAAGTTTGGTTCAACCTTGGTCAATTATGAATGAGCCAAGTTTGAGAACACCATCATAATTTGATGATCAAACAAGTCAAATTCAATTGTATTTTGCTCATAGGCTCGAGAGCTCGTCACTATTAGAAACCTCGTAATTTTTTTTCAAATTTTAACAAAACACTAATATCTCCTTTACCCCGAGGCTTAAACGGTGATTTATAACATGACTTACCTAAGTAGAGTTCTCTTATTCATCTGCATAGCAACATCATTACTGTATTACTATGCTCACCCAGACATCCACATATCCTGATTTGGTAGCTCACAACTGTATATGTGGAAAAGGAAATGGTTTTACCTGAATATGATGGTTGGCTCTGAAGAGCACACATCAGATGGAATTGTACAATCCCCTAAAACAAAGTTGACAGCACCAAAATCTGACAGCAAATCTGAATCTATTGGCAAGACTGGATCAGGGACAGAAAGTGATTGGTATCCGAGTGTTTGCCACTTGGCCAACTTCTTTTCCTCTAACTTCTTTCTTGCAGCAGCARGCCTTTCAAGTTTTTCCTCAGACGTCACTCTTCTACTCTCCAGTTCCAAGGGAGTCTTATCATTTGTTTCTGCTAAATTCTTAAATTTTTCAACCCAAGAACGATAAGAGGCTTCATCAAGTCCGGGGTCTAAGTTGATAGAAGCATCATCCCTAACCATCCCAAAGTTCTTTCCATCGAACCTAATTGAACTCATCACAAACTTCTCCTTATCCTCAGAGTTCTCTTCATCTCGCTGAGCAAGCACTCCTGATGCCATTGCGTTCAATTCTGACAACTTTGGCTCACTTAACTGATCTTTACTACTCTCTTCAAGGTCAAATAATCGTAACCCGTATATCATAGATTTCAAGTCCCTAGGTCCATCCCCAGAGAGGTCTTTCCCTTCATGCTCTGATACTTCATCGTCAATAACATTGTGGCTGAGCTGTAACTTCTTTCTCGCTCTTTGCATAATGACCTAATCAAAAAATCAAATCCCTGTTACACATCTTAGTAAGTGCAATGACTCCCAAGCCTTAGATATAACCTTCTCACCTCCTCAATAGAGCTCCCCGTAACAAGGTTTATTGATAGCACATGGTTCATCTGACCAATACGATGAGCTCGTTGCAATGCTTGCTTATCAACTTGAGGATTCCAATCTTGCTCATAGAATATAACCTGCAAAGATTGTGAAATAAAAATCATTGATTTTTTGTTTCGTTTATGGTCTATATAAAAAACTATGCTCTGATGCATTTGGTGGCACTGAAGGATGTATTCCTACAAGACTGTACAGTACAGCCTTCAGAATATGACAGTCTGTTACAAGACTATGCTACTATCTTTCACATCCTGGACACAAAGACCTTTGTAGAATGGCCAGTAAAATTTTAGTGTTTCTTACGAGCAGCTGGATAGAAACATGCAGACGGAACGGTGGAATTTTTGCAGCAAAATAAAGTAACAAAACTAAAAGCTACGCAATATGGATTTAGAACATGCTGTAGTATGGAATAAAAACATACTGTGTCGGCAGCCATAAGATTCAAACCTACTCCGCCAGCTCTTGTAGATATCAAGAATACAAAGGCCCCTTGTTCATTGGAGTCAGAGTCCATAATCCCAGATGTTGATGTGCGGCTGAAATTTCGTATTGCAGCAAAACGTTCTTCTGCTCGAATTGACCCATCAAGGCGCTCATAAGAGTAATGGCGTAACTCCAGATAATCCTGAATAGTTGGAATAGTATCAATACATAAACCAATCTACTTGACAATGGTGGAGTACCGTTTTTTCACATCCCTCATTACAAGTTCCTTCTTTTTTGGGTTAAACATTAAATCATATTTAAAAAAGAGGAAAAACCTGTAATATATCAAGGGTTTGGGTCATCTGAGCAAACAAAAGAACACGGTGTCCAGATTCGTGCAGCTTGTGAAGAAGTTGATCCAAAATCATAAGTTTACCACTAGCCTGAAATAAATACAAGGATATGAATTAAACCAGCACATATCTCTTTTTATTGTTGTGCTTTAATTATTATGAATTTTCCTCCATATATATAGGCATATTTACAAATTTATCTGAACTAACAGAAATCAAAGATGCTACATAAAATCCAAATACATTGTTTCGTGCAGGATCCATAGTTTGCACTATAACATCCCCCAACCCACAAACAAAACACACAATTGGAGTGCCATGAACAGACAATTAGACAAATAAGGCGAGTACCTGTACAAGGTGTTCACCCTCTTCATAGGGTTCAGGTTCAATACCAGGGAAGAGATAAGGGTGGCTACATGCCTTCCGAAGCTGGACTACCTGAAGGAACATGTCGAGTACGAAGTACAAATTACAAAAAGAAATGGTAAAACAAATATATGGTCAATGAAACTCAAAGTAGTAGCTGCCTGGAATTTCAATGTATTTTTAGGAAGTAAGACATGTGTACATGTCAAAAAACAAAGGTAAAGGCCATGTAATTCAATTATTTATGTTAGATGAAACAGAGGAACTTTATATCACAAGGATATGAGCACATTGAAAGATTATAAAAATTTGACAAGTTCTATTTGAGCATGATCACATTCTATTAGCAATAAGCGAACACCAAAAGAAAACTGGCTAAGGGAATTCAAATTATCTAGACTTAGCATCAACTAAGCATAATTGAATAAAATCATTTGATAACAGATCACATAGGGTATTGCCATGACAAGAGAGTTGTCAAAAGTCAAGGGGAAGAAATCATAATGCACCAGTACAATCAACCGATAAAAGCCAAAGTGATTTTTTCGGGAAGTCATCCACAAAGATAACGCAGCAATACAAAGGTCAGATTTAAATGTTGTTAGCTATGAAAAACAAATTTAGTATCAGACGATGTCATGAGGATGAGTGGATGACTTACAACATTGTGCAGTGATTGGACATTAGATGTCCCCGAAGCCAAAGCAAGAAGTCTAGTGAGCTCTTTCCTCAAAATAGATACGTAAACACTTCTCTGCAAGGCTACAAGTGGCACCATCCTATAGCATTTGAAATATATTAAATAAAAGATTCTACTATGTCATAAAATCTGTTTTGATTAAACTACCTAATATCAAATAACTACAGATGAACATGAAACATGAACTAAAAAAGAAGTGCAAAATCAGCCAGAGGTAATAGAAGACCAACACTGTAATCTCAGTAAGAGGAGGCAACACAAGAGTTCCACATTCAATAAGCTTAGATTTTGTCCTGCGAAGCATAAACGCTCCCAATAAGCACTTCAATGTGTTAAGCTGCTCCTTCACTATGGCTCCACCATGGCCTGATCAAGAAAACTCGAGTAAAAAGAATGCACTAAAAAGCACTCTGTCAGGCATCCTTGAAGATGGCCAATTGTCATTCAATCCCGCTAATACAAGCTCTTACTAAAAGGGGCCTCTTTCCTTAAAACATGTCAAAGAAATCTCGTTACCTTGGCTATTGACAAGATGCAAACCTATATTATGAACAAAGGAAAAGCTTGGGTTCCTTTCCTTGATTTATACTCCCTCCGTCCCATTCTAGATGTCAAACTTGTTTGGGCACACAGTGTTAAGAGCATGGGAAAGTGGGGTATATTTATAATTTATTATATGTAACGGAAGAAAGTTGGTAGATTTTTATTTTAATTTTTTTCGTAAAAAAGTACAATGGACACTGTTAATTATCGTAGATAGGGGAGAGTTGATTTTTTTTAAAATATATACTCCCTCCGTTTTTTTTTAGTTGTTCCAGTTTCTATTTTGGGATGTTTTTAAATAGTTGTTCCAAACCAATCTAAAAATAACTTTTTCACATTTTACCTACTTTATTTACTCTAACATTAATGACTTACCCCTTTCTAAAGTCAACTTTCATTACTTTACCCAATCTTTTCACCCAAAATTACTATTTCCCATAAAATTTCATTCACACATTTACTCTTTTACCTAACTTATTCAACTTTTTACCCAACTTACTCAACTATTTTATTCAACTCAATAAACTCTTAAAAAACCGTTCCATAATGGTATGGAACATCTAAAAAAAACGGAGGTAGTATATATATATATATATATATATATATATATATATATATATATATATGAATGGCACAACTTCCAAATTTTGAGTAGGGGGTAATGGAAGAGAGTGAAACAATATTTGATAGTAGGTTCATTCCATCATAGGATGCGTGACAATTAATGTCAAACAAACAAAAATAGATAGTTTAACATCTAATATAGGACAAAGAGAATACGAGTAATAAAGATGAGACAATTCTAAATTCTTAAATAGAAGTAGTGGCCCACTAACTATAAAGTATAAGAAAAAAAAATACCTGTTGCAGCATCTCCAACAGCCTGAAAAGTGAGAAGGAATTGCTCCAATGTTCCAAAAACAGATGGCATACAAAAATGCATTAACGCCCAAAGCTCTGTAAGATTGTTTTGGATGGGTGTGCCAGTCATCAATAAACGTCTMGGAATAACGTACCGCTCCTTGAGCACGCCATATAAAACCTGTGGCTTAAGGACTTCAGAGTTGAATGTAATGCAAAATAAAATTGTATACTTCGTATATGATTTGCAAGCTTATACTTTCTTATATGAGGCATTTGCAAGCAAGGGATTCTTCAATTGTGCACTCAAGAAAGGACAAAATACAAATAGAAACTTGAAGAAACACACCTGCAGATTTCAAGCATTATCAGCCCATGCAAAAAGATACAGTATAACCAACCTAATTTGCAGCACGCATAAACGATTGCAATCACATCTAATATGTCAAACAAGTCTAAAAGGTGCACCAAGTACCAAATTGCACATTGCAAATCAAGGTTCACGAGGTAAATAGTGAATTTGAATATGGGGATTTTGGGGGGGGGAGCAAAAAAAATCCTAGCTTGCCTTTATAAGAAAATACCTAAACAATTGGAGAACTTATGTTCACACACCAAAAAAAATTAAAAATAAAAAAAAAGACCAATCATCAAACAAATTAAGTTCCATCAAGTTGCATAAGGTTATGAAGAGCAACAATTAGACATAGGATGTATGTCCAACTTACACTAGAAGCATTCTTAAGCCTTTGAGCCTCGTCAATCACTGTGTAATGCCACTGAAATTGTGAGAGGAAGTCTTGGTCAATCAGCGCAATGTCATATGTTGTCAAAAGCACGTCAAAAGGTAATAAAGACTCCTGCAAATTATTCAGAATCTACATTAGACCGCCACATAACAAAGAAGTGTACTTTGCATCAGAAGTTAGAAGACAACTAGAAACAAACTTCGTATCTCCTTAAAATCCTAAGAACCATTTTAAAGCCATGGCATAATCATAACATACATCAGAAGATGAAGACCGTGCTTCAACATGGTCATACATTGTCCTCCTTAGCATACGTCTGTGCTCTTTTTCTCCTACATACCTGAGAACTCTCAACTTAGGAGCAAATTTCTCTATTTCTGACAGCCAACCATCTATAACACTTAAGGGGCACAGAACCACTGCATCAATTCATATAACAGAATGAATCAACTGAGCAAAATAAGAATTAGTATATGAAGAGATCAAGAGCAGGTTTTCTCACAGAATGGCCCTGGCAGTCTTTGGCAGAACTTCAAGTAGCATAAGAAAGCAATAGCTTGCAAAGTCTTTCCCAGTCCCATCTATCAAAATCTCCCAGTCAAGGGAGCAAAATCAAAAAAAACATCAATTTCCTTCAAGATGCTTTGCATCCTATTTTCATCCCATTACATTTGCACACAAAAATTGCAAAGCTTGATGGCATGAAGTGACACAAAAGTCCTGAAATAATCATACCTCATCTCCTGCAAACACACAAGCATAGAAATTATAAGTACGAGAATCACAAAAGAAAAGATCCAAATATCATTGATTTAAGACAAATGATAATTTTATAAAAGCAAAAGTTACTCTAAACAACCAGAGAGAATTGAAATACAAGCAAACAAGTGGGTGAACAATATGAACTCATACTTGCCTCAAATACCAGCTCTTTTATAACAAAACATTTGGTCTGCATTCTTCAAAACTCCGAATGCAAAATCTTAACCAAAACCTACATTGAAAAAATTTGTATGCCCAACCAAACGAAGCCTTACTCTTTCCTTACTCGTGTCTCAATTTTCCTCATGCAATTTGAAGGTGTGCAAGTTTGAGTTGCAATTCCAAATTTAAGGATTGAGTTACTAGCCTCTAATTTATAAACTAAATGGGCTACTACTCCTATTCTCATATGGTTTTGGGATGCAGGCTCCGTTTGGTTGGGCGTGAAACATTTTTAGTGTAAAATGGTTTTCGTGGAAAACAATTTTCCATTGTTTGGATGCATATATAAAAAAAAGTGATAGAAAATTGGGAAAATAAAGGTAACCCAAGGAGGTAGTGAAGGGTGAGTGTAAAAGAGAAGGAATGAAATAATTTTCCTTTCATTTTGGAAGGAAAATAGTTTTCCATAATTGTAAGGGAAATTTTATTCCATGGAAAATAGTTTTACCTCYTTTTGTTTATCAAACAATGTAAAATGTTTTATGCTCTATCAAAGGGAGCCGGAGTGTGGCTATTCTCTCCTCCTTTTCTCTCCCCCGTTTCCTAATACAATCAACGCGTTACTCCCTACACAAAAACAAAACCCTACTAAGGCGTGCTTCTTCTACAACTACTGTGCACTTGATCAGTTTATCCTAATTGTTTCTTTCAAAAACCCTACAAATGCATGCCAATTGCTCTTTCTTTCACCATCATCAAGGAACACAAATAGTACAAGCAGTCAAGCAGCATACTTCACATATATCCACAAAATATACAATTTCAACCAAGTTACACCAATAACAAAAAAAAAAAATCATATAACCGAAAGATCATATTTTGATTGATACCCACAAAAGTCAAACAAAACCCCATGAAAAAATCAAATGCAATTCTAACAATCGAATCAAATAAAACATGATTTAAAAAAATACAAGGATTATTACCGAGAATAACGTTGACGCCGAGAAGGTATCGATGAATGAGCCATGAAACGCCGTCAATTTGGTGGGGTTTTAAGGTGGCAGTAACCTTAATTTCCTCGCAGTTGAACTTTGTCGGAAAATCCGTTGAATCCATTACTAGTTTTGCCGCCATTTTGAGCTTCTGCTCGTACAACTTACTGCTCATTTTTCCACTCAATTAATCACTTTGCTTGGTTGAACCAAAGAGATAACCGCCAATGGCGGTGAAGTTGAAGCCTTGAAGGAGTGAGGGTTTGGCGGGAGTTTTTTTTTTTTTTTTTCTCTCGATTGACTAAGAGACTGGAATTTCGTATCCGTATATTTGGACGTCATGAACATATACGAAGTACATGTATTCATGTTTGCCACGTTTGTAACTTCAGAGTGAGGTGAACACGGCCGTGCACCCAAGCCTCGTCGTCGTCGTTAGACCTAGGCAAAGTAGGCATTAGTCACGACTCACAAGAGCTAGTTTGGCACGAAATGAGTTGATGGAATCTGACCCACTACGAGTTCATTGTCGGCATAACATGACATGAGAGACACGTCAACAGATCATAAGCTGACACTCAACCAGGGGCGGACCCACGAAGGGGCAAATGGGGGCCCCTGCACCCCTTCTTTTTTAAAAAAAATCAGATAATTTTTAAAAAAAAAATTAAACAAAAGCGTGAAGTGATGAATACAGAAGGAAAGGAAGGCAGAAAGGCAGAAACAAACTCGTGACTTCTCTGTTCTCTCAATCTCTCACTGCTCAGAGGCTCACTGCCTCACTCAGTCACTCGCCACTCGCTCCGGCGCAAACTCCGYCCAACACTCCTGCGCTCCAAARTCCGTCGGATCGCGGCGYTTGTGGCTTCGACGCTTCGTGGACTCGTGGAGTTCATGCACTTTGTGAATTATTGTGAGTTAATGTTTTCTACTTTTCATCTCTTTTTTCAATTAGATCTGAAATTTTATTAGATTGTTAGTTAGATAGTGAATGACTAGTTTTAATTGTATATTTTAAATTTGTATAATTGTTAATTGTATTATAAATTTATAATTTCAATATCCTAACAATAGTAAAAGGGAGGATGGGGGTTACTGTTCATATGATGAACGTGCCTCAGCCTTTACCTTGTTATTTCCAAAAATTACTTTTGTGTCATCTCTATGTTTCCTTTCGACATCCTTCATTCCTTCGACATCCTTTCATTCCTTGCTCACATCCTTCTCTCTCCTTCGTTCATTTCTCTCTTTCTTCACTGGTTTTGAGGTTTGAATTTGAGTAGAGATCTTCCTCTTTCGCTTCATCTTGTTTGATTGATAGTTCTCCTCGCTCTATCTTTTTGTCCTCTTTGGTAACCGCATGCTCACCTAAGGGGTTTGCCATGGACGCATGCGACCTATGGGCCACAAGGCACTTTGAGGTCAATCGATTGTGTGCGTTGGCTTTTGGGTTTGCAATGGTGCGTTGCAAGTACTGTTTCTGGGTTCCTAATATTGGATTTTAGTGTTTAATTAGGGAATTTGATTTGTTAGGGTTTCTGATTCTAGCTGCATTGGAGGCGTATTGGACGACGATCTTAGGCTGTTACAAGGTCAGATGGATCGAGTTCTCAGAAGGTTCTTTGATGTTTCGATTGTTGTTGCTGCGTTGTGGTTGCTCTTATAGCGTATTAGGTTTGTTGGTAATTTATGTTGATCTTTATATTTTTTAATTTTGTTCTATTGAGTTTCTTTTTTGATATATTTTTCTAATTTCGGTTGAGTTTTGTGTGAATTTTGTTAATTTATGAGTTTTGTTTAATTTTGTTGGAATTATGAGTTGTGTGCAGAGCTGGATATGCAGAGCTGAGGCAGTTTTGCGGCAACGACAAGGTTCTGACTTGTTAGTGCTTGTCTTTGATTCAATTCTTTATCATTTTTCACATTTGTGACACCTGATTGTAATCTCTGACGAAGAAGTGAACATGAGATCTGAGATTGCATTTGTTGCAGATTTTGGAAGGTCAAAGGTGTAGGATAGGGAATAGCCTTTTGCAGGCTTGCTGATATATTTGCTAGGAACACTGAACCGATAAAAATGGGTGAGTTTATCTATTGTATAATGTTTTTGATGTATTTTCGTAGGTTTGCAAATGTTTTCTTGTGTTTTTGAGCTTGTATGGTGTTTTCTTCATTTTCGACTTGTCTTCGTTTCCGTATGTTAATAGGGGTTTGATTTGTGTTGTATCGATTGTTAGGGTTTTAGTGTGATGAACTTTGTTGAGAATTCCTGATGATGCAATGAATAATTAAAGAGTGTATTTATTTATGTTTTCATTCTTAGTTCTAGCTATGGTTTCTTGAGTATGATTTAGTTAGCATATGTAATAGATTACCTTGACTTAACAGGATCTCTGAGGAGCCTAGGAATCAGAACGAGGAATCAAATTGACAAATATCCTTCTTGTTGTAGTTATAATGCTGATGAGGAGAAAATAGGATAGTAAAGTTTGCATATTATAGCGAATATTTCATTATTTAGATAACCTTTTAGTATGAGCTATATGTTTATGAAGCTACTTTTGCAGAGTGCAAGATATTTGCAACTTTCTCTCTCATACTCTGTAGAGTGAGTAAAGGACTGTTAGACCATTCTAGATGCTTTTCAGCTTTGATCAGTTTAAGTCTCAATGGCATATCATTTGCTTTTATTTTTGTTTGTTTTCTCTATCGCTTGTGCTTGCTATGTGGAGGCTTGAGGTTGACGAGGAGAGTTCTTTCTTTTTGAGGAGGTGTGACCGATGTACATTCATGCATGCCTGCATTGTGTGTGTGTGCGCGAGCGAGCAGTGCTGCTCCGTGTCTATTTTTTGAGAGCTGTGTAGTGTATTGTGGAAGTTCTTAGGTTCTTTCGATGTATGTTCTGACTATGCTTTTCTGTTTATAAGCAGATGAAAGATTAAATGATATCGTGGAAGCTATATGTCGCCCCTGAGGTCCTCCTATATCTTATGCCTAGAAGGGATATATGCATTGTTGTTATACATATATTTGTTATGTGAGCAGACCTTTCTGGGCCCGCACAGAATCAGGGTTTTCCGCGCATGCTGAGGGCGGAGCCCAATTTGACTTTGCTTGGCCTTCTGTGTCCAGAAGCTAAAGATTTGTAAAAGTTGCTGACAAACATGAATGAGGATGAACTGCTGTCCAAGCTTGAGTAGTTTTTTCTAATTCTTACCTTTATGGCTTTTGAAGGATGTATTTCTTGGTAACTTATTGTTTGAATGTTATTATTGAGTATATGCTTGTCACATTGTCGAGTGTTGGTTTTTAGCTGATTCCGTATCTTCATGGCATTTAACCTAAGGAATTTACCCCCAATAATTCCTTTCTGTGAGTAATTAACTAAATACGGAGATCATCGGCATTGTACGCACGTGTTCAACGTTGAGCTAAACAATCTTTTTGCAGCGAAATGAAAGGATATAGTTCATCAATTTATCATCCGATGTATAACTCGATTGACAAGTTGGAACGTTAGGCCATTTGCAACCACAATGAATTCTTTTTAAACAACAAAATGGATCTAAGTGCAAAGTCATTTGTAAAGTCTACGTTATTATTCAAATTGTTAAGCCGATCGGCTCTCTCCCAACCATCCAAGGCTGTTCATGATTGCAATCCTGTAAAAGTCTGCTCCCCTAATTCCAAGTGAAATAGGATCCAGTCCACCAAAGGAAGAAATTGGAACCACAAACACACCACACGCAATCAGCAAAGCTGAGTAATAATTACGGATCGAAATAAGCGCATCTCCCCTAAAAACTGGCACTACCAAGTACGACACCTGCTTAAACAAGAGAAAACCAACTGTGTGGTTCATAACCACTTACAACATTATGCATTATACAGTTGACTCACCCACCAAACCATCACATAAATATCAACAGCTGCTTCCAACCATACATCCCAAATCCTCAACTGCTCGTCCGTGTCTGCATGACTCACTCCATAAGACTCAATACATTTCATTCATTTGTTTATGAGCAACAGGTGTCCAATCCCAGACACGAGGTGCCACAATTCAACGACCACAAGGTGCACCTATCTCGACAGCACAAGGTGACATAGTTCATCCCCATGCCTCCCCGTCGAAAACCATCAAAATTCAATAAACCAGATGGCGAACGGGCGCGACTCCGTCACCATAGTTAGATGAGACTCATATACCCCTTTGGATAAACCCATATGGATAAATCCGTTTTTAAAGTAATTAAAGAGACGCGTTGATCAGACGGCCCTAGTAAGGACAGCGATCAATGCAACCCAACCCTGATTGTCAATCTCTAGACGTGCAAATCCAGAGTTTTTGCTCATTCATATTTCATTATTAATTGTTATTATCTGACAGATCATATGTCACAATCAGACCACACAATTGCATACTTTTAACACAAATTTTCCTTTAATTACAACTGTTGGACAAGCAACTAACTGTCATTAAGACTTGAATACTTCCTTTGCTCGATTCACACCTCATATCAATACGGTAATAACATAACTCATGGAGCAAGTCATACTTGACTCCACTTAATTCATCTTATATTGTACAACCTCATGAGCAGTTATACTTGACTCCACTTATACATCAATAGACCAATCAATTTATCATCAGAACGACTATATCTAATCCTCATATCAATCTCATGACAAACCAGATTCTATATTCACAGTTTCTCAATTACGACCACATAATGACTTATTGTGACTCCCAAACATTCCAAGGAAACATTCATCAAAGAACATATACATATCTATACGTCAAGGATTTCGCAAGTAGACGTACCTTGAGTCAATTGAATAAAAGTCATCCAATACTCAGAAATCGACCTTCACGAAGTTCCTCCTAATCATTTTACAAACTTAATCAATACACTTTGCACGTTATTACTCAACACTAAGAAGCTAACAAGCCTCGAACATTTGAACAATGTTTTTATACCTAAAACCCTCATTAATAGTATGAATAATACTATGTCTTAGCTTGAAAATCATGAAAATCTAACTTTTCAATAGAAATTCAACACTTTAATTCATCGAATATTCTGAAATTTCTTAATTAACTTTAAAACTCAACATATGCATACAAGTGGTACAATTATTAAACATTCGTTTGATGTGAAAACCTAATTTTCTATCTAGCTTCAAAATATTTTGAAACTGTATTTTAAATTTGGAAGATACAAGTCTAGAATTGTATACTTATTATAATTCGCAGCCTTAATCATATTAAACATGATTTAGTTATCAAAATTCTAAATACTCTTTAAAACCAATCTGAAATTTGTGTTTAAAGCCATACAAATTCAACTTTTGATTTCAAACAATTTCATATACACAAAACTAGTATATTATCCTTAACTCTTAAACATGAAAATCCCCAATTTAAAGCCCTAATTGTAATTTACAAATCTGAAATTATTTGCTTTAATTAAATCATTCAAAACAAGTTATAATCTAACAACATGTTTAAAATATTGTAAATAATTGATTGTGAAATTGAATAAAAGCTTCAAATCATGAATTCATGATGAAGAAAGAAAAAGCAAGGAAGAAGGGGAGGAGAAAGGACCGGCTGAGTGTGGTGGTGAGGGCGGCGCTGGCGAGGGGCAGCAGAGGCGGCGAACCCGCGGACAGAGGCAGCAAGGCGGCACGCAGGCAGCGCGACGCGTACAATACAGTCGCCAGCGCAGCACCGCAGTACGCATGCAGGCAGCGAGCAGAGCACGCAGCAGGTTGTGGCTCCGGTGGCGACTCCGACGAGCGTGTGGCAGCGCGGCAGCGCCCCTCTCTCTCTCTCTCGTGTCTCTCTCTTCTGTCACGGCTTCTCCTCTTCTTCTTTTTTTTTTTTTTTTTTTTTTTTGTTTTGAAAATTGAGTGGGTGCAAGTGGCGTACAATATGAGTTAAGGGAGGATAACCTTTAATTATCTAGGTTTAAGGCTAGATTAATCTTTTAAATTTTCTGTTTAAGCATTATTTGTGATATAAAATAAATAAGTAAAAAAGATATCATAATATATATCTTAAGCGGAAGATAAGATTAAATGGTTTAGTAAATCGAATCGTTTTATAAAATAATTGTTTATTTATAAGAAATATAATTATAAATATCCGAATTTACGGGGATTACAGAATTCTTTTGTGTATTGCAGCTCATCCTTGGCTGCGTGAGTAAACATTCCTTTCCTTAGTATATATGCTCATTCAGGTTTTTATGTTCTTGGTTTCGTTTCTTTATACAAACTTTTACTCATTTCGTTTAATCTTAATGTGAATTCTACTTCTCTATTACAGATTTGGAGAAGGGCAAAAAGATTCGTGATGCTTAGTGCTTCATGAAAATCAACTAATTTCTTTTTCTTGGGTTGAAGCTTTTGGAAGAGAACAATGGTGTTGTAGAAGTAATTGAGTTGTACCTAATATTATTGAATCTCTATTTGTCCAAAAACTTAAACACTGGCTGTAGATGGATAACTTCAATTGTATGAACTAAAACAGTGGTCGATGCTAATTATATAGCACATGCAAAATTTACTTATAAATTGCCATAAATTAGAGTTTGGCTGTTGGGAACAGCCGTTTGCTTATCTACGAAAAAATTGATTGATTATGATGGGTTTTTGTCATTTGTGTAATTTGATTCATAGGAGCTCTTCAAGGGTTTTGAACGAGATTTCTGCTTTATAGTTGCATGTGGTTTATTATATTATGAAAAATAGATTTGCTTAATTTGTCACAGAATTGGCTATTGTATTGAATCATCCACTGTTTATTTCCTTTTTTTTAAAAAAATTCATCTTATTTTTGTTTCGAAAGTTTGAAAGTCTAACTAGAAAGAAGAGGCTTTCCATTGTTGTACCATGATGGGTTTTGGAATCAAAATTGTAAGTTTAAATTGTTCTTTACTTACAATTTCCGAAGTTCAATTTGAAAGTCAAAAATATTTCTTCACTTCGAATATTGTAATTCGAAAAAGAAAAAAGACGTTTTGCGATAAGCAACATTGGGTTAACATTAACTTATATTTTAAGCACAAATTAAAGTGCCACGGCGCGCGTCGCGCGCGCGGGGCACACTAGTATAAACCCTAAATCCCTAATTGTAAATTAGTTAGAATTGTTTGTTTTCTGAGTGAAGTTGTTGATTTATTTGTTTGTTTAAATTGTTCAATATTGATTTGATGTATTATGTATTGAGTTCATAAGTTGATAGTTGATTATTGATTTATTGTTCCACTTGCCTTGTTCACTTGTTGAATTTAGACACTAGATTGTTTTATCTATTTTTCATTTATTAGGAAATGTCAAGTAGTTCAAGTTCAAAGAAGTCAAATTCGTTGGTAACAACCTAATCTTCTAAATCATGGTTAAAAAATGAAACTCTAACAACTTGCAATGAGATTGATTCTCACATGTCCTTTACTTTCTCCTATCTCAAGTGTTAATATGGAAGTAGTGGTTCAAGTGATCACTGATGAACCATTGAATGATGACATTAAGTATTGTAGACTCTTATGATGTTATTTCTGTATGTAGACTTCGTATTATTTGTTTTTATTATATACATGCATACGTGAACCACCGACTCGCACATGATGACTCGATTGTCAAATCGAATATATATGATGATCGTTTTTGCACCCCCTGTTTGAATCTCATGGATCCGCCACTGCACTAACCGCATTTTAAAAAAATGCAATACTCGCTATTATTTCTGTAGTGCTCCAATTTTTTAGATGTTAACTTAAAATATACATCTAATTAAAATGGAAGAAGTATCTATTTTAATCCAGATTACACCCAAGTGTTATATTTAGATTGTGTAGATTGTGAATGCCGTTTTAAATTAATTCCCGTCATACTCGTATGTGACACCTTTACCAACAGTATCCTCGATAATTGAGCACATTGGATTGCAAAAACATGCACTGAATATGTTCTAAACCATAAGAGACGATCAACACAAATGCAAATTACCAATATCTTTAACCTGAACATGTCTTTTGCGATACCATTATCTCTATATATAAGCCAGGGAGCTGGTTGCCCCTTGGATTGACACTTCTTTACCCTTAGCTTCATTTTGAAAAATAATTGTTAAAATATTTTAATCCTTCCTTATCTATGTTAATAAGAATGAGGCTATAACTCTCACCTTAAAATAAAATTTATGCTTAAATGTAATGCTAACTAATTTAACAATTTTCAAACAATCATGAACCAAAATTTACATATATAGTTTTTTCTATCTATATTCATTTGCAATAAATATTATATTCATCTTTTTCGTGCAAAATTTTTAATTGTCGTTATATATATGTTGAGGTAGTATATAATCATTAATCAGTTAATTTTCATACTAGATAAAATAAATGACAACGCACGCATCGCGTGCCAATAAAAATCTAGTCTCTTCTATATAAGCAAAGGGATGTCCGCCCCTAGAAAATACAATAATGCCCTTATGTTTTAATTAAATGAATCATCATTTTATCATTCCACTTACCATTTTAAAAAAGCAATATGGAGTAATTTTTGTCTATATAAAAAGTTGTCAAAGATGTTGTTTTAAACTTTACAATTGTTGACACATTAATACTATAATAATTATAGAAGATGATTTTAATGGCAATTGGATAATTACAATTTGTATGAACACATAATAAAGTCAATATCATAATTGTCAACTTGTGATTTAAAGAACCTCCCAATAAACTTTATTGGCCAACAAGAACAAGTATATTTTAACTAAAAAGTAAAATTGGTATGGTATAACATCTAATCAACCAAGTTTATGTGAATCAATTGTATAATTTGATGCTAAATACTTTTGAAATCATGTTCTAAGCTAATTATTGATAAGAAGTACAAATTTTTTTTGAATATAACAATTACCAATAGACTTAAGACATTTTATATCACTTTATGCTTTATATTTGCACGCATCGCGTGCAAAAAAAACTTAATTTACTCTTTATTTAGGCCTTACACAAGGTAGACCGCTTCACATCACCAACAATCATGGCAATTGCATCAAAAAAACAAACAATCATGGCAATTGGCTAGTAATCAATATTGCAACAAGGAACATTGAACATGTAATGAACTAATGATGAAGATAGCATCAAGACAAATATGGAAAACAGGAAGTGCTAGTGCGTTAWCACTTGATTGAACCAAATTCCAATATTAACTCAATTGCTTTATTGATCCTTCAAAATTAAAGTGATGGTAAATTGATGATGACGCAATTCACATTAAGCACCTAATGATATGCCAAATTGCCAATTAAACGGTTGACATTGTAAGCATTATTTGATGTTGATGTTGATGATGATGATATTACTAACAAGGGTCGACATATGTCAAAATTACACATCATTTGGTGTAATTAATATTTATTTAATTAAATATTATATTTTCTCTTTAAGCTACTTTTTCTAACATCGGGAATGTTAATTGGATTTTTACCTAATAATAATGCTCTCTTTTATTTTCAAACCAGCATGGCAATAATAAGATTTCAAGCCTTTAATCATTGTGATTTGTCAACCATAATCGTAGTATTAAATTAGTGATACATGACTTGTAATATTAAGTGGAGAAGTGGAGTATCATTATATCAATAATTCAATGTAGAAGATGTTTCAACTAGTGGTATACAGATATAATACACTGCACTACTTCAATAGTCCTTAACTTATTACAAGTGGTTCAGTTGAGGTGGTTTGTTAATTGAATAAATGCATTGCTAGCAAAAAAGTTAAAATTAATTAAAATTAACGGGTCACATTCATCTATAGTGTTGAATATTTTTTAGATGATCGTCGTAAAGTCATCCGTGATATCACTTCCGGAGGAGCTACTAGTTGCAGGACTTGTAGAAAGCCAATCAACACCATTGCTAAAGACGACAACGACTCAACTCGCTAATTTGAATTAGATTTTAGACCGGGGTTTGAATCATGTACACCCTAATCATTATGTCATTATGGTGTGTCCTCGACATCCAATAATGGTATGCATATTGTCACCCTAGTGCTTGGATACGTTGAACAATATATGTCTAAACACACTCAAAGCACTTGCTTGAATGTAGTATATATATAGTTTTGAGCATTACCAAGATAGTAAATTAGCCCCATTCACTACTTGCCACACGGTCCTAAAATGCTAGCTAGGCCTTGCCACATCGTTACTCCGCCCATATTCCGATCACCGGAGAAGTATACAACACCTCGTGTAGTTCGACTACGTCCAAAAGCCACAACAAGCACAKCTACACCCATTTCAGTGCCCGGAAACCCGGCTCTGACCCAAGATGTTGATGAGGTTGTYGCATTTTGGGACTACCAATTTTTGTTCATGTCACAAAGGTTAGAAGTGCCAAAACCTATAAAACTTAAGCTCATTGAGGGTGCACTCCCAAAAGATTTTCCATCTGGCACATACTATCTCATCGGGCCGGGTCTCTTCATCGACGATTACGGGTCGAATATCCACCCGCTAGACGGGCATGGGTATTTGAGGGCCTTTGAGATCGATGGGGCCAAGGGAGAAGTGAGYTTCTCAGCAAAGTATGTTAAYACGGAGGCCCAAATGGAAGAGTGCGACCCAATTAGRGGGTCTTGGAAGTTCACTCACAGAGGCCCATTTTCGGTGTTGAAGGGAGAAAAGATGATGGCAAATACAAAAGTGATGAAAAATGTGGCAAATACTAGCATTTTGAAATGGGGTGGGCGTTTGTTTTGCTTGTGGGAAGGTGGGACCCCTTATGAGATCGATCCTCGAACGTTGGATACAATTGGAAATTTTCATTTTATCGACSACGATGATGATAATAATAATAATATTGATGAAGATGATGCTGATGTGAATCGATCTCATGTTTGGGATGTTGTTGCTCGTATGTTGAAGCCTATACTCCAAGGTGTGCACACTATAATACTCCTTGTTTTCTTGATAAATCGTTACTCAAAAACATAATTAGAAAAACTTTGAATTAGTGTGAAATAGAGATGCTTTTTAAGGATAGAAATTGTGTTAACTAGATGATCCCGAACAAATGCTCACATTTTGTAATTAAAAAATATGAGTTAGTAACAAAATCATTAGTTAAAATTTGAAAAATTATAAACTAATCAAGTTACTTTAATTTATTAAGTTTTTAAAAATATAGAGCTAAAAGAAGTAATTACACATGTGATTAAAAAATGATATCAACGAAATAAATGTATCTAAGGAATCGTTAATAAAATAAATGTATGTGTATTGTTGGATTAGGAATATTCAAGATGCCTCCGAAGCGATTATTGTCACACTACAAGATCGATGCTCGAAGGAGGAGGCTCATAGTTATGGCTTGTAATGCAGAGGACATGGTACTTCCTACAAGCCACTACACTTTCTATGGTAAATTAGGTTCCTTTATTCATTCATCACTTGCATGATTATTATTGATTAATTTTAATTTTTTACTAGAAAATTTTGTAATCAAATTATAATAATTTCAATCACWWGGTTTACAAATAATATATGTTTRYTTCCTATGAAGTAAAATCTCTTTCACGGGTCATTATGATGTTTAAGCTTCTTTTTTTTWATCAATGTATTTCTTCAAATCAAYCTAACTACATTTTCCTTCRTACATTTTAAGCAGAGTATGATCAAAATTTCAAATTATTACAAAAGAAGGAATTCAACATACCGGATCATTCCATGGTTCATGATTGGGCTTTTACTGATACGCATTACATATTATTCACTAATCATGTCAAGTTGGACATCTTAGGTAACCACTACTTGAGTGCACACATTTCTTTTTCATTTTGCACTTCAACTTATTTTTATAATTGTATTTATTTTAATTTATTAGTATTTATTGATACTTGATCCAATAAGTATTGAAAATAAGATCATTACAAGAAACGGGTCAACTGCTCTCTTCATTTTGGTGATTTGTTTCATTCATGATGAATCATCAGAGGCGTGGCTGAGCCGGCGCGAGGTGCGCGATGGCTCAGGGCCTCGTAAAATAGAGGACCCCAAAACAATATATATTTATCAGTAGTTGCAATATAAGAATAACAAAGAAGCTTTGGAGTGTTGGTTAGAGCTCGGGCCCACAATATGTGAGATCCCTTGTTTGAATCTCAGAAAACACAAAATTTTGTTGTGGGGAAACACGATTAATTGGGTAGTGCAGCATTTTTGGTAAACATAATCAAATTAATTGGTAGCAACTATAAGATAAGATTGTTAAGATTCCTAGTTAATATTGATAGCATCAAATTATTCATCCTTTTTTTTCCCTTATCATTTTCCAAAAACCATTAATATTTCGATTTTCTCCATATTTCCAAAAATCATCTGTTTTATAATTTTAATTTTATCCAAAAATTACAAAAAACGCACGTTATTTTCATTCTTAATAAGTTGYAGTTCTAGCTTCCAAAGTAGGGGTCTCTTTATAAYAAATTGRACAGGGCCTCCAATAACCTTGTCACGGCCCTGTGAATCATGGTTATATATCTATGAATACTATAAAGGAGCATCTTCAGTATATTTGCATAATATCTAGCACATGTATGTAACTCATGTTGTAGCAGAAATGCATACACTTATGCCCTATTAAATTAAAGTATGCATTGGATGTGTGTAACCATTACATTTTCTCTAATGATGATGCGRAGGATCAATGGCAGCCATAGTTGGTCAATCACCTATGATATCTGCCCTTTCTGTGAACTCTAACAAACCAACATCTTCTATCTATCTRCTTCCTCGATTTTTCAACACCAACATGCCTACGAATGACTATTGGAAAAAACCTATTGAGGCACCGCAACTGTGGCTACTACATGTTGCTAATGCATTCGAGAACACTGACAATGATGGAAACCTTAACATTCGGATACATGCTACTGCTTGTGCATATCGGTGGTTCAACTTTCAAAATATGTTTGGTATGATAAAATTTTTACAAAAGTATTTTGTGATATCTTTTTTCTTGATAATAACAATAACTTTTGATATAAAAAAAGGTCTTTATTTTGAGACTATCATATATATATGTATATATATGCGCTAATATTATAATGTTTCATGCTTTTCAACAGGTTATAATTGGCAAAATGACAAATTAGATCCCTCCATCATGAACTCTAACGACAGATAAATGTGTCGATCATGCCTTCACTTCGTGAGGTCTTCTTCTTCCTTGTACAATTGTATGAGATGTTAAAACTTGATTTATAATAATGGTCTATATATATACGCATAATCAAAAGGGGAGGGCATAATAATTCATTTCACACTAGAAAAATCATAAATAAATAAATTCGTGGTTGTTCCTACTATATATAATCTCGTATTTATTTATATTATTCACTATTATTATTATGTATTATATTATTATTATTATTATTTATTATTATTATTATTATTGATTCATGTATTACTTATTATTATTTCAATATGAATTATTATATATTATTATTATTATTATTATTATTATTATTATTAGGCAATTTTGTCAMAAACCACCTTTTCTAGGGTGGTTTTTGTCACAAACCACCTTTTGTAAGCCTATTTGTCTAAAACCACCTTATCTAGCCACTTGGTTTGTTGACCACCACCTTAAGTCGTTTTCCGGCGTTGACTTGACATGTGCCGGGCACGTGCATTCATTAAGTAGTTTTTTTTTTGTTTTGTCTGCCGCATTGCCCCAAAACCCCCTCCAATTCCTCTTTCCTATTTCTTCTCTCTCGTTTTTTATTCGAAATCTCCCAAAATCCTAAAAAATCTGAATTGAAATCAAGTCTGAATTTCCAAATGTAAGTTTGATTTTGACAAAAATCTAAAATGGAGGAACCAACAGACATTCATTAGTGTTGAAATCAAGTTATTCTGATTTGGAGGAACCAATAGACATTCATTAGCGTTTGATTTGGTAATGTTATTCTGATTGCAGTTTGATTTCAAGACAATTTCCACCCTTGAAATGCTAAAAAATCTGTCGATTTCGAATAATCAATTAACTGGTTTGGAGATCTCTTCTCTTGAGTCCCTCGAAAATTTGGACCTTTCGCGCAATTCTTTTCATATATCATTGCCTGCTAACTTCACCCAGTTGAAGAGTTTGGTGTCAGTAAATCTTTCAATGAATGACTTCGATGGTGTGGTTCCATCTGGTTTCCTTAGTTTGAAGAAACTGAACTACCTTGATTTGCACTCCAATAGATTTTCGAGGGATGTTATGAAGCTTATCTCAGAACTTGGGAGATTTCGAATAAAAAAGAGAGAGAAGAAATAGGAAAGAGGAATTGGAGGGGGTTTTGGGGCAATGCAGCAGACAAAACAAAAAAAAACTACTTAATGAATGCACGTGCCCGGCACATGTCAAGTCAACGTCGGAAAACGACTTAAGGTGGTGGTCAACAAACCAAGTGGCTAGATAAGGCGGTTTTAGACAAATAGACTTACAAAAGGTGGTTTGTGACAAAAACCACCTTAGAAAAGGTGGTTTCTGACAAAATTGCCTTATTATTATTATTATTATTAATTATTATTATTATTATTATTATTATTATTATTATTATTATTATTATTATTATTATATATACTCGGGGATTATCTAGTTACCTCTAAGATTACCAAAGGCTAATGTTCTTTCCTCGTACACTAATTGTAGGTATCCATTACGGTAGCAAGTAACAGTAAACATGTAAAATGTTCAATGTCATGTTTAAAAAAACAACCWAGATCTTCTGATTTTCCCGTGATAAACCCGAAATGTTGGGGTTACAAACACAGATATGTATATGCGGCAGCTTCTTCAGGWTTACACCAAACATTGTCACATTTTCCATTTGACACAATATTGAAGTTTGATGACTTAACAAGGAAAGTGAGTACATGGTCTCCTGGTAGTCGAAGCTTTGTTGGGGAACCTATCTTTGTGCCAAAAAGATCGTTGGTTGAGGACAATGGGTATCTTCTTGTAATTGAGGTAATATAAGATCTTGTTCTTAAAACTTACTTTTATGGTAGATGATTTTAATCTGAAGAGATCGATTAAGATGAGGATTAACTAGAGGTGATCAAATGAGCGGGTCGGGTCGGGCCAGGCTTGTATATAAGAAGTATAGCCTAAATCCGCCCAAAAGAGCGGGCTTATACGGGCCGGGCCGAACTTTTGAACTAAAAATTGATATTTTTAGTTGCCTAAAGCCCTCAATTTTTTCGAGCGGACCGGGCCGAATCGACGGACCGGGCTAATGTTGATCACCTCTAGGATTAACCCACCATAGTTAATTCCACGACCCATCTTTTCTAGACTTCTATTCTCGATAATTATCTAATCCATTAAAAGTGTTTTTGCTTCACCTTATTACATATTTACATTTATATCATAGAAGTTTATGAAGCTCAATGTATGAAAATGTACGAAATACATAGTACTTTGAAATGGAAGGTGTATTCAATATTCATGTACTTTTTATTGAGGAATATAATCAAGGTTGTAATATTTGATTATTGCACACTCACTTTAATGAATTTCACTTTGTTGTAATACAGTATCAGGTTTCACGTCGAAGGTGCAATTTGATAGTGTTAGATCCTCAACGAGTTGATGAAAAGAGAGCCGTTATAGCAAGGTTTGAAATACCAAAGTCGCTAACATTTCCACTAGGCTTTCACGGGTCATGGTCTCCCAAAGATTGTTGAAAATCCTAACATGTTGTACATTGAGATTTGAATATGAAGTATTTGATTTGTTTATGTAATTCGGGCATAAGTTGGTATGTATATTTACTCGTATCTCCCATGATTTTGTACAAATTTATATAGTTTAGATGTTGAACGACGTAAAAAAAGAGTTTAAATGGTACTTGAGTTAAAAATTGACATTTCTTGTTATCGACCACAAACTCTGAAGTTACTTAACTTGAAATGTCTCATCTTGAACAAAAACGATTTGACTTACCTCGAGCATGACAAAGTATGAATCAAACCATTTATTTTGAATTCTGACCAAGGTATCCACCAAGACATGTGGGTTAGATTAACTAATGTCTTAATTAGTTTAACTAAAGGTCTTGAGTTCACACTATAAAATTGTAGAAATACGAGTAGAGAGAGTTTACTCTCAAATTGAGATCTAACTGAACTCAATTACAAATTAGTCGAATCAAATAAGTTTTGAAAATTTGATGAGTACCTTAAAAACTCAAGGTACACAATCACATGAATGTAATTGTAGTCGGTTTTACTCCGTATATTATGAGTATGACAATATGATCTCGTTTTTAAGAGTAAAGTTGGGGATCATTTTATCTAACATTCTAACCCACAAGCACGCCGCAAGGAAGCGAAGGAACTCGAAACACATGACACGAGTCAATAACATCTGTGGAGTGTGGAACATAATCGCGATTCTTGACTTTCTTGTTAAAAAAAGAGTTTATTTTAAAGCATAGAAATAAAGATTTTGAAGAAAAAAAAGCAAAAATAAAATAAAAATTGAAGGCGACGGAAGTGAAGTGAAGAGTTGGGAAATTAACATCGGAAAAAACGCGCCGTTAAAACTCAAAACCCCCAYAAATTCAAATCCCTCCTTCCAAAACCCTCACTTCCTCCTCTCTAATGTCCTCTTAAACACAATTCACATTCCCAGATTCACACAACAATCATCATCACCATCATCAATGGCGGGATTTACAGGATTCTCGTTCAGCACCGCATCTTCAACCTCATCTCCCTTCTCAAACCCTAATTCATCCTCCTCTGCTCCCGCCTCTTCCTCACCTTTCTCATTTTCTCTCTCCTCCGCATCCACCACCTCTTCCACCGCCCCCTCCTTCGGCTTCGGCGCRGCCTCCTCCGCCCCTTCCTTCGGCTTCTCCTCCTCGTCTTCATCGTCGTCTGCTCCTTCCTTCGGGTTRGGATCCTCCTCTTCCAACCTCTTCGGATCTTCKTCTTCCGGAGCTCCGACTTCCTCTGCTGCTCCTTCATCGACATTGTTCGGAGCTCCGGCTTCTTCTGGTGCTGCTACTCCGTCGTTGTTCGGGACTCCGGCTTCTTCTGGTGCTGCTACTCCGTCAATATTCGGAACTCCGGCTTCTTCTGCTGCCGCTACTTCGTCGATATTCGGAACTCCGGCTTCTACTGGTGCTGCTACTCCGTCGATATTCGGAACTCCGACTTCTGCTACTCCGTCGATATTCGGAACTGCGACTTCTGCTCCTTCAACGCAATTCGGAGCTCCCACTCCTTCTTCTGCTGCTGCTGCTACTTCGTCATTGTTCGGTACTCCGACTTCTACTGCCACGACGCAATTCGGAGCTCCGGCCTTTTCTACTCCTTCGACGCAATTTGGAACTCCGGCATCGGCTTCTGCTTCTGCCACTGCTACTACGCCGTCGTTGTTTGGAACTCCGGCTTCGAATGCTTCAACGCAATTCGGAGCTCCGACTTCTGCTCCGAGCACCACTTCGCCTCTATTCGGAGCTCCGAGTAGTACTACTGCGACCACTGCTGCAAGTGCCGCACCGTTATTCGGATCGTCTTCATCTTCTTCTACTTCAACTGGTTTTTCGTTCCTCAAAACTTCAACTGCGACTACTCCTTTAGCCACTTCTTCACCTTCAACCGGTTTTTCRTTCTCTCCACAACCTGCTGCTTCTTCTGCTGCGTCTTCATCAGGGTTTAGTTTCAGCAATGTAGCTTCATCGACTACTAATACAACAGCTCCTACTCCCACCGTTTCGCCTTCAAAGCCGTTCGGTGGTTCTGCTACTSCTGCTGCGACCACCACTTCAGCAACGCCTTCTTTTGCAGTGTCGTCCACTTCCTCTGCTGCTACTACGACTGCGCCAGCTGCCTTTACTGGCTTTTCTCTCAGTTCATCCACCGTGACAACGCCCCCTGCTGCTTCATCTGCGGCTGCAACCTCTTCCTTCACTGGCTTTGGAGTCTCTGCAGGGTCTWCTCCCTCCAGCACCACGGCTGCAACGTCATCCTTCACTGGCTTTGGAGTTTCTTCAGGGTCTACTCCATCCAGCACCACAACGAGCTCTGCTCCGAGTTTTAGTCTTCCTACCACAACCACAGCTACTACCCCCACCACTGCTACTACTACAGCCCCGGCTACTGGTGAGCTTATTTGAATTAATTGTAGTCTTTTATTTTCTGAATTGATGCTACAAGATTGTGAATTACTTTACTTTCATGATGTTTGGTTGGTTGGTTATCTGATTGTGGTGTAGCAATTGGGACTTGTTGCCTTTTTGCTAAATTTCATGCTTTGAGATTTGTAAGAATTGGGATGTGTTAGGACCTGTGATGCGGAACTATTTCGCGAATTCTTTCTGATTCATACTAGTCTTCTTGTGTACATAGAAAAGTGTTTTGCTACTAGGAAGAATGTTTTCACTTCATTCTAGTATACATGATTTGAGAGAAGGAGAGCTGAATATTGCCATGGAGAACAAATGGAATTGAATCTTTGGAGTTATGTGACAGAGCATTTGGAATTCGAACTGTGCCAATAGAACTATGTAGTGAAGGAGAAGTTGAATGTCCTTTTTCGTCTCCTTCTTCTTCTTGGCTTAGGAATTTCATGAAGGATTTTATAAAAATTAATTATTGCATAATAGTTTACTGATTTATGTATTTATATTTAAACTTTGACGCTGTTGTCTTGGTTCTGTTGTTTCTTGTGTGGATACCTTTGCACACACATGAGTTCTCTGTTCTCAACAAGTCCGCCTTTTAGTGTAAGTAACCCTATGTTTGGATTAAAGAAAAWGAAAGGAAAGGGAGGGAAGAGAAAGAGAGGGTGACAAGTTCCCCTGTTTGGGAAAATATTTGGGGAGGAAGGGGAGGGAGAGTGAGGGTCCYTTTTCCCTCCCTRTTCAATAAGTTCAATCCCTGGAAATGGACATAAATTTCCCTTGGGCTGTCCTTTCTCTTCTCTCCCCTTKCTCTTCTGTCCCTCCCCTTCCTTTCCTTCCTCCTTTGCTATCCAAGCATAGTGTTACTCTGTAGATAATAAGAAATGGAGGGAAAGGGATAGAAGAGAAAGTGAGTCAGTGAGAGACTTATTCTCCTTGGTTTGGGTAAACACATAGGAGGGAAAGGAAGAGAAATGGAAGGATTTAATTTCCGTCTCTCTTTAATAAACCAAATCCTCCCATTGTTAGAAAGATTTGYAGGGAAAATGTAACCTTWTGTTCTCCGTCTCCTCCCTCTCCCTTAACTGTTTCTATCCAAASAATATGTAAGTGTTTATTTTTTATTTTAATAAATAAAATAAAATATGTGCACTGATTATATCACCAACGGTACTGGTTGCCTTGAAGATATWAGTAATTAAGAATCAAGAATATCTGTTACCATGCCTCATAGGTCAATCAAAGAGTACATTGTGTTGATTGTAATTTAAACTGTTTGCTAGATAACTTTTGATGGTTGATGAGAAACTTGTATTGTCTATGTGATTGAGAGAATCCTTTTATAGGTTTCTTGGCTTCAACTTCTGCCTCARCTGCTATCTCCAGCTCTACAACTGCTGCATCTTCCACRGTTGCTGTGGCCTCAAGCAGTGGGTTAGTACCATTTATCTGAKTCTCAAATTAGATTCATTAAGAAAGATTATCCGTTGCATAAGTGCTACTTTCATCTAGCTCAAAAATCAGTGGCTGCAATGCTCTATTTCCAAAGATTGAAATACGAAGTATATGTACTAATGTAGCAAGAGTCAACAGTATCACATAAAAACTCTTCTTTTGTGGAACTATGTTAGGTCCTTTTYTCTAACATGTTCTTCTGTCCGACCACTTTTYTAGGACTACCTCTGCTGTGAGTACACCAGCAACATCTGCTACCACTCCCAAGCTGCCATCTGAAATAACTGGAAAAACTGTTGAAGAGGTAACTAAAGATATATATGGTCTGTCTTCTTCCAAAAAAATATGCTCATACATTGTTATCATCTGGAAAGGAACTGGTCTTTCCCCTTGTTATAGAAAATTAACAGTTTTTGTGGTTTTTCTKTGGACTTTTGTGTGTRTAGATTATCAAGGAGTGGAACWCTGAATTACAAGACCGCACTAAAAAATTCCAGAAGCAAGCTAACGCGATTGCTGAATGGGACAAGAGAATTTTGCAAAATCGTGATGTTCTTCTACGACTTGAGGTGATTTGTATTTTCAGCTGTCTTCTCTAATCTCTTTTCATTGAGCTGCTTGTTCAGTTGTCATCAAAACTCAAGCTATTGCCTTTTTTCATATGCATCTCCTGTGTGAAATGGAAAGTATCTTTATGTTGATGATATCTATGTCAGCATGTGTTATTATGTGATCATAAAATGAGAATGTAGATGGATTTGCCTTTTTCTGGGGAATAAGATGCATAAATGCATTCATTCATCCTTAGCTTAGAAGAATTGAATTTATTAAAGGGGTTTGAAGGGAGGGGGAGAATAAGGCAAGGCATGCTAGGAATGAATGTGGAGGAAGGCTGTGACTCATGTGGTGCTATGATGTTATTATCTTTGGAACAAAAGAAATTGATGTTGTATAATTGTATATACACATATACCTGTAACGAAGACTTATAAATCATGGATCGTAGATAGGTTTAGGTTCATCCCCCTTTTCTATTCAGTTACTCCATTGCTACATTGTTTTTTACAACTATATTCAATTTTAATTAATTACTTTGTCAATTTGACTTCTTGACGTGTTTTCTATCTTACTAGACAGAAGTGGCAAAAGTGGTTGAGACCCAATCCAACTTGGAAAGACAGCTGGAGTTAATTGAAACGCATCAGCAAGAGGTAAATTTATCATACCTTTCTTTTGGTGATAATGATTTGGCTCTGCAAAGAGTTTGAAAGCAGTAGTAGCGTTGATGAAAAATATTCTTCATTCTGTGTCCAGGCCTCGAACCAGGTTTGCCGCAGCGTCGGACTCACAACAATTTGTGCCTTTACTCTGTCCTAAGCACTTAGTTAGGGGCAGTAGTTTGCCCTTTTTCTGTTAAGAACCCTGGATAATTGAACTCTCGTGAAACTTCGCCTTCAATTCTTTACTCTATTTTGGACCATAGGTAAATGGGAGTCTTGTTTTTTGGATGCCAATTACAATTCCAATCACGCAACGAACACGACAACACTACTGTGAAAGGGCGGATACACGCATGCAATTACTCCCGTCGTTTGTGGTGCTCGACTCGGTCTCATGTTTCATGGTCAGCTTCATTGTTTATGCTTTCTGTCACATCTATGATCAGTTCCACAAGAGCTAAAGTTGGACCTATAATGTTTGTTTTTAGCATGCTCTTCGTTCTCACAGTGGGCAACTCCGACTTCAGGTCGCTTTTCCATATGTGTGTTTTAGTTAGTATGTCTCGGTGCCCATTAAATGCCTATGACTTAAACGCCACAATATATCACTTTCCAATTTATGTCTGAGTGTGTGGTGTGTGTTGAAGACGAGAGATGAGAGACGATGACCAGCCAGGTGTTACTAAAACCCCACTCATCTCTAACCATTGAATTCGTACCGAACAACATAGCCCGGAACCCTTTGACTTTCTTCAACCCCAAGATCTCAATGTAGATGGACATGCTCTCCCGCAGTCAGTAGGGCCTCATTAAGCCTACGCTCTCTAATCATCTTCCTGAATATGTCGGTGAAGGAGAGCGTACTCCCTCTTCTTAACTAAATCTAGGAGTATCCCTTATCATGCTCAGTTTCCCTCCTCTTAGGTATCGTATTCCTATTTCTGCGAAGGGAACGGGGCAAAGAAAGGTCTAGTAATCTTGGTCTAAGAGAACGCTCACGCACTACACTCCACGGAGCCACGAGGTCAAACAGATCATACCCGCTAAATTCTTCACCGACTATGCAACTTTTCAACCTAAAGAAAAATCACTTGCTCCTTATATAAGAGTAGGCATGAGACAGCTTTTTGCGGGGAAACTTGCACAAGTACAGTTTGGGTGAGACGCTTTAGGCGTGGCATTCACACCCAACCTTCATGAGTTCATTCAGACTACTATAACGTTTCCGAGAAACAGATCAGCTCACTTGTTGACCCTATACCGATTCCCTAAGGATGATCCCAAAATCGCAGCGGTCAACTTTCCGTTATTAGAAGTGGACTAAGACTAGAATGGTCTGTACCTACCACAAACACTCAATAGTGATATTGTAAACATCCTGCTGAGCTGTACTCTCCATAGTTGGCTTACTCTGGTCGTTCTAAAGCCACCACCCCTGCCAACAGTCTTGGCTAAAATTCATTGAAAATACTCTTACAAATCCCATTGAATTTCCTCACCTTATCCACTGGAACCCACTAATTCGCTTTCACAAATAGCCACATGTGTGTACTGTGCCTATGTTCATTGTTCTTATCCGTTGCCAGTAAGAGCCCTGAATTTTCTTGTTTTCTCTTTCATGATTTTCCCCTTTGGATTTCTGTGTAGGTCGATAAAGCTTTGGAAAGTATTGAAGACGAGGCTGAGCGTATTTATAAGGATGAACGTGGATTGCTTCTAGATGACGAAGCTGCATCTACTAGAGATGCAATGTAAGTGCATTAATTTATTCCATTTTATRGGACTTTTTCTTTCTTTGATCTTGGATTTCWTTCTCTAAAGTCCTCGGTAAAAGATTGCAATAACCTTGTTGGTGATGCCTTKGAGTGACAATACATGGCAATTAAGGCTGTATATAACACCTTTATGTCCAAGGTGTGTTACCCCTTATGGAGTCCATTACGAAGTGAACTTTTGTGATTGCTGCTGAAAATCTTATATAGATTAGGGAGATCAAAGCTTGTAGATGGCCTGGGATAGTGTGTCCTTGAGGGTAAAAAAAGGGAATTCCATAAGATCACAGTTTGGCGTGATGAGTAATACAATTYTCTGACGGCRTCAAGAAGTYTGCTGAACCTRTTACTTGTRCTTGATGTAGGTATGAGCAGGCAGAATCTGTGGAAAGGGAACTGGAACACATGACAGAGCAGATTAAATCAATTATTCAGGGCCTGAATGCTAGTCAGGTATGAATTTTGCTCCCCTGTTTTGAATAATTTTACAAGCATTGTTTGTGGAGTTGGTACTGAAGATTCTGCTATTTAGGGMGGGGAGCTTGACACAACTGATGGAATGAGCCCATTAGACGTTGTGGTGCGGATCTTGAATAATCAATTGAGTTCTCTGATGTGGATCGATGAAAAGGTTAGTAAATCTTAGCCTTATCTTACTTTTCACTTCTTGAGCAAAGGATGTTTCATGACTTGTAGGRGGATTGTYTGATATCATGATTGAGTGTAGRAAAAAGAATAATGTGCTCTACTCTATCTTATAGAACCACACAGATTAGAACTGCACTGYACCAAACTGAAAATGCTGCATCCTACACCTTGAATGAAATTCTAAACTAAACAGACTATTAGTCCTCGACCCTTGTTAACCCTTAACATTAAAACTGAACTGAACTGATGAATGCAAAAGTCCAATATTAACCATATAGATAGTGTATTGCTTCTCTTAAGATCTCAGTATTATCAAACACTCCAGGTTAGAAATGAGTTTTATGTCTTAAATTTTTCCTGGTCTATTAAGAAGCTCGCCATAAAGTTTGAAGACAACTACTCGGTATTATATGTTGATTGTTGTGTTAATAGGATCTTAGTTTGAATGATAGCTATTTAATCAAGTGAAAGTGTTTGTACTGTGTTTGTTGAAACTTAACCATTCATCCCATACCAGTGAGCGGTCTCAGTAGTGACCACTTGGTATTGATTGTGAATTTCTTACTATGATTCAGGCGGAAGAGTTTTCGGTTCGCATCCAAAATGTTGCAAGTCAAGGTTCAGCTGCTGATCGAGAATTAGTAGCCCCAAGATTGTGGAATTAGATATCTGGAGCCTTCATAGGTACAAGCAGTCAGCTTTATCAATCCTGCTCTTCCATTAACTCCCCAAGTGCCTCAAGTTTCCTCAAGAGAAGCTTAGAAAGTTTTGGCGTCCTACGATACATATGTGCCGACTGCTGAGGCCAGTTTTGTGTCAAGGCTGGTTTTACTAACAATCGAAGAATCAATCATAGCAATGTATGGTCTTATTAAACAAGGAAGGAGGTACATATTGATGGCCTTTGGGTTCTTACAAAATGTAATACAGTGCTATACAATTGTTGAATTTTCAGTCAAGTGTTTATGTGGTACAGTCAAGAACTATAGATAACCGAAAAAAATAAAAATAAAAAATTGCTAAACGCGACCCTTAATTACTTCAGCGTAARCTATMAGAATACCCATAATACCCTTCCCTAAATTTCTTTTTTGAGGTGTCACCATATTTATCATCCATTGGTCTTGTAACCCAATAACAAATTTGTGTTTGTCAAGTGTGATCTAATCTTTTTTTCTACAAAGCATTACCAATATATTATACCCTTTGTTACTAAACTGTTACCCATAATTATTAGACGCCTCTTAATACAAGTTTTATGTTAGACAAAATTATTAAAAATAAACTTTCATATTAGACAAATCAAACAAACCCATCGTTCATAAATGTCTATATTGCCTCTTTCGACGTAACTAATATTATTAATAGTATATATGATAGATTAAAGTACTGTTAAACGATTATACAAATTATTCATTATGACATGAATTTAGTGAATGGAGAGTATAAATTTAGCATTTTGACATTATTCATAACTCAGAGTTCTTTTAATGCCGTATTATGTATTTATAATACAAAATTTATTAAGTATTGATTTAAATAACCCTCTGAAGACTTAAATCTATAGTTATGTATGTCTTAAGTTCTAAGCTATTTCTTATTTAACACACGAGACTCCCCTTCTTATTCAATACTACTTTATCACGCGATGCGTGCATTTAGTTCCTATCTTATTGTTATGATGTTTCAAAGAAGTTATGCTGTGAATTTCTTTAACTTTATATTCTTTTTCCAAAATCTAGTCTTGATTTTTTTGCAATTAATATTGTTTATTTTATGAGATAAAATAAAATATCATCAATTTGCACATAACTTTGAAAAACATTGGCTCACTATTAATACGTAGTTCTGTTTTTATTTATGTATTGAAACTAACATTTTTTAACTTATGTATAATCTAATATCTATTAACGTGCTTGCAAAGTTACTAAAAAAAAAAAATCCAGATGAGAGAGAAACAACAACTAAGAACATGAGACTTGTCCGTAAAACAAACACTATTCCCCTGTTATCCGTACATTTAACTGTATCCCTTATTATTTAGAAAATTTATCCATCGCTAATTTTTCCACTTCATTTAATGAGAGCGTTCAATTTAAACATTCAATCAATATTTTTTTTGTTTTACTTAACCTCATTAGTGATGAAAACTTTCTTTTTTTAATTTTATAATATGAAGTAGCTTTAAATTATCATAATTTCAATCTTTGTTTCATGTGATTACCATATTATATTTGGCAATTTTTTTGAGGAACTTATATTAAATTAATCGTGAATTGCATTATGTTACACTTTAGACAGATTATATTGATTTTGTGTTGCACATACATATATAAATGAAGAGATATTTTGTATTTTAAGGGACACCATTGCTCCCCCTTGGCCTTATCTTATCGATACTACATAGATTATATAAGATAAATTAAGATGAAAATAGAGACATGAAATGGATTTTGATTTTAATATCTATCATATTCTTGTGCGAAAATTGTATTATCACATCATTCTTCTATAACAAAAATATTTTATTGCCATCTAACATGTAATTTTTAATCCCACAAAAACAAAAAAGGATTCTGCAAAAACTATGCTATTCTATTAATTAATAATAAATAGCGTGAAGTAGTTAAACATTAACCAATAAAATTCATATTATTGAAAACAGATATTATCGTAATAATAAAAAAAAAAACTAATTATGATTCTACAATCTATATCAAACAAAAACGGAATTTTCTTACACTCATTGTTAAAATTAGCTTGTCGAGTCCATTAAACTGTGTACAATAACATACAACGCACACTTCTCTTGAATCAAATTAACATTTCTCATGCAAACTAACAAGAACATGCCAAATCATTCAAAATCTCTTCATGTTGGTCATGGATTCTTATTGTTGGTAGTGCGCTCGAGTTGATGCCGCGTGGAATAAAACACCAGGCCGCAAACCAAACGACCAACAGATCACATTTCTATTGGTAGAGTCTAAGCACGAACGCTGACGTTTGTTGCGCCATCGCACCCACCTATACCACCACCCTCAATCTCGGAGGCGTCGTGTCATTCATCCGGGCCTCACATGCGCCTAAAAACCACACACAAGCGCCAACAACATACCTTAAGTTTCACAATATGTACGTACTACTTTTTTTTTTGAGATCAGCAGTGCACACTTCACCCAAAAAGGCTCTCACTCCTTCTTTTGCAAAGTGTCACATCATAGGATGTAACATTTGTTGTTCTTATTCATTGTTTTTTTGTTATTCACTGAACTTTCTTCTCGTGTATATCCAATTATTTTCTGTTAGTCTCATTCCATAATTCATAGATTTGGTATTACTTTTGTTTGCTTTGATTGTTAGATTGTTAATATACATCGGAGTAGTGAGATTCAGGTACAAAAAATAGTCCCTATTTGATTTTCTACGGTTGGGAAGCCAATAATAATGCATACTAATTTCGATTGAATAATGATCATGTTAATGTAGCTATACAATTTGGAAATCCAATGTCAATTTTCAATACTCACAGGCATCAAAGCATGTACGAGTGATTACGCTGCGTAAGCACGAGTCACAAGCACAATCATGAGAGTGATTGTGGAGAGAAGTACAGTTGAGACAATCAACTCTTCAAAACCTTGTTTCAATTCCGGAATTGTGCTCTTGCTTTGAAGGGATTCAAAGCTCTTGTTGATTAATAGTGACTTCAAAGTTTCGATTAGTTGCAGAACTTGAACCTTCATGTTATCCAAAATCCACTTCAGAATCATTGAAATCAAGTCAGGTTCTGCTGTTGAACTCTGAGGTCTGTTTGCTTTAGCTGCAGCATAGTTTTATCAGCTAGTCAGTGCAATATTAAGCAATATGGTAACTATTTTAGCCTTGAATGCGCGATTGATCATTCAAATGCCATGTTAGACACTAGTTGAGCCACTTTGTATACGACACTAAGATAGTTAAGCTACCRCTGAACATACTAATACACGAAGACAGAAAGGTGTGATCGTCTGAGTGTTAGCTTTTGTGTTTGCTAATTTACCTTGTTGGAGAGACTTTCGGAACTCCTGAACTTCATTATTCCCCAATACAGCATTCCAAACAGTTTTATCAGATGATATGGATACCACCATTTTCTGCATCAACAAAGAGGGAAGTGTGTTATGCAATAGCAGAACAATGAGGAGTGGTAACTCAATAACTTACTCGAACAGATGAGACTGTCTGTAACAAGTGGAAAGCATCATAGACCATTTGAGATCCAGTAGACTGCTGTAGTTTCGGGTCTTGAMGTTTCGATATAGGTTGAACACGGTCTAACATCGACAWTGAGGATGAAAGGCCTTGCATCATGAAACTGAAATTTTGATGGAAACTATCAGAAATATACCTTCTGTTTTGCTTTGAGTTGTTAATGAACTGATTCAAGTTAGTCTTTCAATTGTTAATTCACATTGCAATATTGCATACAATCCGAATCTTCTGTTTGTTATACACGAGAACTTATTAAAGGACTTATTTCATGATGTGCAACAAAATAACTGTAAGCTATTCAAAGTTTCAAACAACAGGAAATGAACAAAACTCCTGAATCTCAATGATTAAGCACTTATATCTAATCAACCAAATATTGTAAAGTAACTGTCACAAGAGAAATCAAAGCAGCAGAACWACTGTATAAATTCCTTTCATACCTCTGAAATGCTGCAATAGCATATTCGACCTCGAGTCGAGTTGGAACTGAACCGAAAACAGAATCAACAGAAGACCCACCTGACCTGAGAGTCTCAGTCTCATCTTTATCACCACTAAACCGTCTTTGAGATGAGGTTGCTAAGACTTTTGATGAAGATGAAGAAGAGGTGAAAGGAGATGATTTGGGTGATGAAGGATACACAGAAAAGGTTGGTTTTTTTCCTGTGGTTCTGCCAAAGCCTTCATCACCCATTATCTCAACTTGGATAACTTTGTTGAATTGAGTGTGTTTTTTAGTGTTGCCKATTTCAAGTGAAGAATGTTGCTATTGTTTTGGTGAATGATGACAAAACATGACTTGCTTGTCAATTCAAGAAGTAAACAAGATTATGTATTTACGTACTTTTCGTCGTTAACAAGTTAATTGGTTCTTTATTTATTTCTCGTTACATCAGTTTCTTTAAAAACGCGCCAGTTTCACATAGATGCTATCACTTTTGAATTTCTTTTCTTTTTTGCGAGTGGGCGACCACATTAAAGTATACACATTTTTCTCTTTTATGTGGGGATCACAATTAAATACTATGTTTTTCTACACTACTTTATTAAAATATTACAAGCCAATACACATACTTTAATAATCTTATTTATCTGCGTTCTCTTTTTGGTCTGGAACCGCACTATAAGCACATTCCTCACCGACTATTAAACTTTTGCCTCAAAAACCGTGCTTTACAAGTGAAGGCCTTAACCTGTTGACGGAAGGTAGGTATAATTTTGTGGTGATAGGTCTTATTTCATCGTAAAACAAGAACTATTTTCTGGTATCATTAATAATACCTTCATTTAGGCCATGATTTCCATACGAAATTCTTTTAATTTCTAGAAAGTGTTATTTTGATGGGAAATATATCAATTGAATGTCCAAAAAACACGTCCAGATCAATAAGTTTTATAATTCAGCCTCTGACTAATCAACTCATTGCGGTAGTGTATATTACTCCTGCATTACTACAATTTTTTTCGCACCAAAAAAAATTTGTTTTATTCTTTGAATGGGTACATTCAAAGAACTATATTTGACAAGTACAAACGTAAAGGCATCCCTGTTCACATGATACCAATTTATCTATAAACTTGGCTAGAAGCATAAATTATAACGTTTATACGATTAATGTGATATATCTAACTGATTGCTTATGTTAAGAGCAACATGGGGTTGTTCTAATTTCGCGTCTACAAGACTTTCGTTCAAGCATCTTCTGAAAACATGGCGAAACATTCTTTGAGGATTGCTTCGCCACTAGAATGTGATCTCCTACAAAGATTTTCGAAAAATATTACGTTTCCTCTTTCGAGTAGTATGTACTATAGATGCTATCTAAGAAGAAGACGTATGAACAGCAAGTTGTGTCAGCATACTCTACCTTTATGTGGTAAGGTAAATGCTCAAGTTTACTGTCCATTTGATGCGTTACGTAAGTACTGCATGAAAACACTATGTTTCCTCGTCAGTCTCAGAGTTTTTTTGCACATAGTTTTCTAAGGAGACTTTTTAGAATAAAGTCACCCTTCGCGACTTGGGTCGTATTGACAGGATACCATGGCCTCCAGGCTTTTCCTTTGATATAAGAATTTTAGCTTCTTGATCCATCGTTCGAGTCCAACATGTGTTATTCCGGGTCATGGTCACATAGAAGGCAAGCAAAATTGACAAAACTATTGCAGGCAGACAGTTTCGACAATAAGGAGAAGAGAACACAACATTATACCTGAACAAGAGCATTATTTAGACGTTCTTGGAACAGACTATATGATGCGGGATCCAACTGCTACTTTATACTCAGGGGGAGATGTGTGATGAAACTCTTCGGAGTTTGCTCAATTATCCATTTGCCTACCCCCTGCCATCAATCAAAGTTCTGAACTCATGACTTTACGTCGAAGTGGTGAGACTGGAATGAAATTCACATTAAGATGCTACACTATATAATTTACAATTATGTGTAACTATTGATATAAATCGAACAAGTAACCTGTCGAATATGTTAGAGTTCTGAACCTTGGATTGTTAGCATTTTCCGAGAAGAGATAATTGTTTTCCTACACCATGATATAAACGATATTATAAAGTTATCTACTCATAATGTCCCAAATAAGGGAAACTGAATAGATCGAGAGGCAATCAAGTAGTTACGAGGCATCCTGATTTATGTGGATGAATGTACACTTTAGCCTCTGAGAACGTGCTGTTCCCAGCGAAGAATGCACTGCATTTACAATAAGCCCATTGCAGAGTATACTTGATTAGTCCTTTGGTGAACTGTTTGTAATCTAGCAGCAACATGTAAGCATTGGATTCCCAATATTATTATTCAGCATATTTTCTGAACTGTATATCTGCAGCACATGTTATAGACGAGAAATCTAGATTTTGCAGATAAGATATAGCAACTGGCTCACCTCTAAGCCCATGTTTTAATATTCTTTTCTGCAATGGCATCGCGCTGACTCTAAAATCTTTTTCTCGCCTTTGCCAGCTTCTCATCGATCGACTACAATGTAATCAACAGGGATATTAAGCAATTAACTTAACAAGGTACCAGGGTTTAAGTGCTCAATGGGAAAGGTTAAATTAGTTGCATCTGTTGTTGGAAGCATTCTGTCTATTCTCATCACCCTCAAATATTCCGTCTACTGGACACACCTCGACATTGAATTGGAAATTCGGAACAATGCAGACATACAAGATATTTTTTTCGARAGATTGGTATGCCTAATACATTATCATKGACTAATTAATTACCTCATAAAGCTCGTCTGATATTAGAGACACACGATGAGCATATTTAACTGCTCCTCTTCTATCAATGTCAAATGTATCCGTCACTGGATTTCCAAGAACATATCCCTATCAGATGCAATTACAATCYTAAGTTTACATATGAGAATTAGACTTAAAAGAAGGTAACAAGCTTTTCAGATTTATGTCATACCTMAATGTTCATTCTAAATCCGTCTTCAGCTTCATTCCCTGAAGGAGGACACGAAAATACGATGATGATCAAATAGCCATACGCCCATACACGCGCACACATAACAGACGTATATAACAATTTAGCATTGGACATCCAGAGAAAAAGAGATGCTGTCACAGAGAGTATAATCATAATCATAAAAAAGTATTACCATCAACAATATCCTTGGTAATTATCGGGACAATTTTTCCAACATATGAGCTTCCACCAATGTAAAGAGGAACTTTTGCGAATTCAGGGTGCTGCTTAAGCCACTGCAAGCATAAAACCAAGACATAAAGTCATAAATCATAATCAAGCTGATCAAAGGCCTTGTGCTTCTGCTTCTGCTTTGGGTTTTAAACAATTGAGCCATCATGTGTTCGTTACATCCACAAAAGTGACTAGAACGCTCTTCATTTCGACATCACTAACCTTCTTTAGAAAATCATACGCCTGTTTTGACGAATCAACATCATCAGTGAAGTAAGATCTGGCGGTCGTAGGGTATGAGAATCCCGTGGCAGCAGGTTGATCAAGAAATATGATGCTGGCNCCATAAGGCAATAGTAGTGTTCAATGAGTCGAATCTAAATCCTAACAATAACTCGCCCCTTTTTAAAATTATACATCACCCGATAATATTGACACAAACATAATTATGTGCCATCAGTCCATACCTCTATATATAGCGCACGTAGTAGCACCTAGCTTAGTAGCTAGTAACTCGAGTAACATTTTGCGCAAATTGTTACATAGTCAAATGAGCACTATGTAACAATTTGCGCCTAATGTTACTCGGGTAACAAACACCGTTACGAGCACGTAGCTCTAGCCTCTAGGTACTTCTAGTAAACAAACACCTACCATTTCATATACTGTAGTCATCTAGACCCATAAAACAAGACTAAAAGACTTCATTGTGTTGAATCTGGTTCTAATAACAATAACATTGCACCATCATAAAARCCTGACATTCTCCAAACAATAAATTAAGATTTTTTGTCACAAACCAGCTTTACTGGAACGTTTTTTTTTTGACAAAAGACCTCATGTAGACTTTTTTTTGCGATCAAATAATGAGAAGGGGATGATTCAATGGGTTTAAGCAAGGGAAATGAGAAAAAGGGAGGAAAAGAGGCAAAAACGACGATAAAAGGAATTTGAAGTAGTCACGTGTGCTTCACGTGATGATCAACTTCGGCCGGATTCCGACGTCAAGATGATAGTCAATAAGCATAACCAGCAGGAAAGATGAGTTTTTGCAAAAAAAAAAAACCAAAAAAAAACTACATAAGATGATCTTTCATAAAAAAAGTCTTAGGAAAAATGGTTATTGACAAAAAAAAAAACCATAAATTAAATCAAGCGAGTTGCTTTTGAAGATGTCATTAAAAGACAGATTAGTAAGAAGAGCAAATGAAGAAGAAAAGACATACACATAACACATACCCAGTTTCAAGCTTGAAAGGAAGATCCCCAGAAAACCCAGGTAAAGATTCCACAATGCTTGCTGCATTAACACATGCTGTTGATGACAACATCATCATCATCATCACAATCAACAAACCAACACTACTCTTACTTTGCATCATCATCATTCCAATTGCTTCAACACCAGTAGTTTTGTTTTGGGTACCTAAATATTTTATAATAATATACATCAAATAAACAATGTATTAGTGCATAATAATTAATTATATTCGAAATAATCTTCTTTTAAAAATCAAAATAAAAGAGAAAAATTTGAACATCGTTACTTCTGTTGTTGATGATGAGCAAGAGTAAATGAACAGAGTGAGAATTTATCGAGTAAAATGAGAGTTTATTGTTTAATACAAAGTAATACAGTAGTTCTATTATGATATATATTAAGATTAAATTAATTCCCAGTACTAAGTAACGAGTTTTATTTTAAAATGTTTAATTGCACGAGTCTTCGATTCACAATTAATGCCCAAATCCTTTTCATTATTGTTGTTAATAAAAAAATGGAGGGCTCTTGTAGAGAAACAAATTTAACGTTAAGACTTAAGAGTTAAGAAGTGGATCTTGTTCTTTGAGCATTTGAACTCTAGGCTGCGTTCCAATTCGCCTTGTTTCTTTCATGTGTTTTCATTTTTTCTACCTGATTTGAATTTTTTTTAAAGGAAAAAGCTAATAAGCGTTTCTACACTCTTTAGGGCGTTAGATTGATAACAATATGAAATATTAATGAATATTAAACATTAATTACTGATTGCTTTGTGTTCAATTCGCCAATTTCTTTCATGTGTTTTTCATGTGTTTTTCATTTTTTTCTTATTGATTTGAATTTTTTTTAAAATTGCTGTATCTAATAATGTTGTGGAATTTTATGTATCCGTTTTTTTTATGTGTTTTGAATTTTTCTATATCTGATTGATTTGATATGAATTTTTTTGATTTGATAGATTTTTCTCATAAGCACTACAGTCACTAGATGTTAAATAGTAGTCCTCCTTAAGTACCTAAATTACTATCTCTTACCTTTTTGAATTAAAGTTGTATGTAGTTTGACTTTGAACAATTTACAGATTAACTTCACATCGGTCGCTATTAATATAACCTGTATAATATAATCATGTGACTTTTTGTTAGATTCAATGTTGTTTTATACGGAGTACTCTTAAAAATAAAACTCAGGGCTCTCAAGGTGTTACTCGTTAGTAAGATATCTAAGCGGCATATGAATTGAAGTAAAAACAATAAATCCACGCAATTGATGCATGATTTTGATCTGCTTACAAATTATAATAATTTTGGGAAATATTATTTAATGGCTTTAATGCTAAATAGTTAGCACTACGGGTGCCCGTTTGGGACAATTGGGTAAAAGTGAGGTGGAACATGGACAATTAAATAAAAACTAAGGTAGGTGTGTTATTTGACTATTGTGTACTTGTATACGTTGATTAATTGACCTTGTGCTTCTTTTTAAGCTTGCATCATTTCATTTTGCAGTCTTCAATGAATAATAATTGACTACTAATAAGTAAATAACTTAAATTGTATTATTAGGAAATTATAAATTTGATATTTATAAATTATAACACGAATATAACAAAGTCATTTGAGTATTTATACATTATAAATTTGCAAAATAATCAAATTTACTAACTTTAACTTCCAATAAACGAAATGTGTGCAACAAAGAAAGGGAGGAATAATCATTATTGGTCTGGATCGTGCTATTTGAAACGATTTTCTCAGTAAGCAACATGATATTCCCTTCACTAACTTTGATTTTTGTCTCTAATTTCTTGGAATTGTTTTATTCTTATCGCTGCAATCTGCAATATCCTTAAACTTGCACTAACACGAACACCTAGAGGCATGTATTTACTTGATTTTGAGCAAGGTGATTTTTGGGAAATTCATTCATTCTACTAATAAGAAAGTAGAGAACTATTTCAATGTTCGTTACTTAGTATTGAGCTAATGATTAAAATGAGATTTTTGTAATACATTAGTTCACATCATGACCGTATCTCATCTATATATTTGGTTATTTGTATAACGTAAACCTTATATTCGTATAGCTCAGTCACTCAATATCACATTGTAAGTTGATTCGCTATTGTCCCCGACAGCAGTTCATATCAAGCCCTAATTTGTTATGCACTCAAATCTTGAAGACACAAGTTCTTGATGTTCAAAGCAGCAATGAACACGTAAAAATAAGAAGATGATGCAAGAAAGAGAAGGAGAGTATGCGGCTAGCAAAGTTTTAATATTAGTCCTAGGTTTATCAGAATCGGCTCTTGCCTAATTAATACAAAGGAATCAATCCCCAAAGGATTACCTACCTACTTAACACTAGCGACAAATAATATTTACCAGCAAAGATAATATACAGTCAATATACAAAGCAAAACTGCTTGATTAACCCTTAAGCTACTATTTACACTTAGTAATCTCCATCACTCCCCTCCAAGCTTGGGGTGGTTAAGGGAAGAAACTCCAAGCTTGGTAACGTCAACGTGTTGCTGCTGAGGCCAAACTCATAGTGTTGTGAAGTAAGTCAGCGAGTTGATTATGGGAAGGAACATATGGGGGCTTATGTGGCCATCTAGCACCTTGTTCGAAGAAATGGCAGTCCAACTTCAACATGTTTTGGTTTTTCCTTATGAATGAACGGATTTTGCCAGTATAGACAGGTGCTTTGGTTATCACATTTGAAGGGCTGCAGGATACATGTTTTGAGCAAGGTCCTTAGGAGTTTGCTTGTAGCTGTGACTGTCGCATGTTGTGAGAGCAAGTCTATACTCGCTTCAGATGAGGATCTGGCCACTACTTGCTGCTTCTTGGATTTCCATGAGATGGGTGAATGTCCAAGCATTATGCAAAAACCAGTTGTGGATTTCGTGTGATAGGGATCGTGCCCATCACTATCAGAATAGGCAGTAAGCACAGCAGCTGAGTTTGATTCTAAAAAGTTACCCTCGCCTGGTGAGTGATTAAGAAATCTTAGAACTACTTTTGGCACGTTGCATGTGTATTGTAGTTGGAGAGTGCATAAATTGACTTAGGGTGTGCACAGTGTATGCTATGTCAGGTCTTGTGATTGTCAGGTAGATTAACTTGCCAACCAGTCTTTGATATGAAGTTGGATCAGGCAAMGGATCACCTGCATCATGAGTCAGCTTGAGATGTGCTTCCAATGGGAGTRTCACAGGTCTTTTGTTGTGCATACCATACTCTTTAATCATGTCCTGTGRATACTTCTTCTGGGACAAGAAGAACCCTTGATCAGTTCTGTTGACCTCAATTCCAAGAAAATATCTAATCTCACCCAAATCCTTCATAAGYAAGTGAGATGACAACAAGCTTTTTGTTTCCTCAATCAAACCTGAATTATTTCCTGCTATGAGCAAGTCATCAACATAAATTAACACCACCACAATTGACCCATCTTTGACTTTTGTGAACAGTGAATAATCAGTCCTGGACTGTGAGTACTCAGCCTCCTTGAGAGCTGATGTTAATTTTGCAAACCACTGTCTTGGAGCCTGCTTAAGACCATATAGGGACTTCCTCAGTTTGCATACAAGTGCACCCTTTTTACCAATGGCTTCTGAATTAACTGTAATCTGGCTGTTCCAACCTGTGTATCTAGGTGGCAGAGTCATATAGACATCTTCTACAAGATCTTCATGCAAGAAGGCATTCTTGACATCCATTTGACAAACATTCCAGTTCTCAATTACTGCAACTGCCAGTATTGATCTTACTGTGGTCATTTTGGCTACTAGAGCAAAAGTCTCCTCATAGTCAATGCCATACCTTTGTCTGCACCCCAATATCACTAACCTTGCCTTATATCTCTCCACAGTTCCATCAGGGTTCAATTTGGTTTTATATAACCATTTGCATCCTATTGCCTTCTTCCCTTGAGGTAACTCAGTGAGCTCCCATGTGCCATTGCTCTCCAAGGCATTGATTTAATTTCTTCATTCATAACTGTTATCCAGTGAGGAGATTTAACAGCTTCTCTGAAGTGACATGGGTCTTTGATATGCTCAGCTTGAACCAGGTAAGCACAGAACATGGGTCCAACATTTACAGTTGCCATGTTCACCGAAAATTATTGGCACAAAGCCCAGACTATCACATCTCAGAGTTTGGATGCTTATCAATAAGCATATAATCCTAGCCAGAGTCAAAGACAAGTTTTCGCAAGGGGATTACCTTGCATCTTCTTGGGGTACCTAGAAAGGCAAAAGGATACAGATTATGAGCCTGAATGACAACAGGTGTTTGTGGACAAGGGATGTAAAATTCCATGAGTGCCTATTTCCTTTTCAATCAGTCACAAAGTCAAGGCCACAATTAAGTCCCCAGTGCCTAAGGCTATTGCCTGACCCAGGAAACACACTGAAATATGTGGAAGAAAGTGAGAGAAACTGAGCCAAGCTAATGGAGATACAGGTATCAAAATGAAACAAGGGAACAAACTGAGGTGCGAACTCAAGAACCCAGGCACCTGAGCAAACTTCACCTGAGAATCTTGCCACCTACACAAGCCAAACACTCATTCACTACCACCTCCTGCAGTGAGAAGATCAAATAGAGTGAGAAAGCAACCTCAATGATTGCAGGACTTTGTTTCTAATACAAGGAGAAAAAATACAATTTCCTACTCCTATTT
>SNQN01000164.1:133839-167001 GCA_008642245.1 Bassia scoparia
AGTAAAAATAAGAAGATGATGCAAGAAGAGAAGAGAGAGTTGCGGCTGCAAAGTTTTTAATATTAGTCCTAGGTTTACAGAATGGCTCTCTGCCCTATATATATACAAGGAATCAATCCCCAAAAGGATTACCTAACCTACCTAACACTAGCAGACAAATAATATTTACCAGCAAAGATAAATATACAGTCAATATACAAAGCAAAACTGCTTGTATTAACCCTTAAGCTAGCTATTTACACTTAGTATCTCCATCAAATCTCAATATATGTTGCTATGAGAGCAATGTATTGGTTTACAATCTGCACTAGATTGAGAGTATTAGTTGCAAGCCATCTTTGAAACATGGTAGAACTTTCACGTGGATAACAAGTTGTACTGTTGCGCAATGTCTTGCGCCCTTACCATCACGTACAATTACTCGACCATTACTAGTGATATATGTTGTCAAATGTACCCTACTCGATCTCGTGTCTCAGCTCATTCACCACAATAAATAAATATATATTATGGTGCCAAATTAGTATTGTTTATCTCATCATCCCTCAAAAATTAAGGGGTTAAAAAATTAATACTTATAATGCATGCATGCATGTTAATTTACCTTAACGGTTGTAAATGTCAGATTGTAGTGTCCATTTGAATGTAACAATAACAGATCACATTATAACATTACTACAACTGAAATACTAAACAAAGTAGCGACCACTACTGGTCCCTATTCAGTCACTACTCTGCAAAAAACTTCAACCAGCCAAATGGACCTAGTAGCGGCCCGCTACTAGGTCCCTACAAGGCCGCTACTCTAGAAAGCTCCAAATGCAAGTGGTAAAGTTTTGAGCTCAAATGTGCGCCAAACGAGGCCTCAAATAACCCCTAAACACGGCCATGGTGGGTCCTAATTGCGTCCGAACGTCTCCAAGTCGCGGGAAATCAGGGAGTACCTGAAAATCACACCAAAAAGAAGAGAAAAAGACGACATAAACGCTAAAAGCGGTTGTTAGAGGTTTAGAAGTAGAAATCAAGGACACAGATTAAAATCAAAGTGAAAAGACTCAATAAAACGAAAAATAAATAATAAAAAGACTCTAAAAATGTGATATAAATTCCCTACATCAAACTCCCCAAGCTAAACGGTTGCATGTCTTCAAACAACTAAAAGCAAAAGGAGAAGAGAATGACATGAACATGTCCCGCGGAGAGAGTACTTAACGCTAACGAACGACTCCACTATGCATGAACACAGACATTAATTCGGACGACGACGAGACAACCTCTACTAGCGACCAGGAACAACCAAAGGGGCAATGAGAGCCAAACCAAACGGTCAAGAACCAACACACTCTCATGATCACATCTCCCCTAAAGTACTCGCAAGCAATTAACAATCACTTCGTGAGCGAGCATCCAAAGAAACAGAGTAAGAAGGAAAGAATGTCTCTCATATCACGTATGTACGTGAGTGGCTGCTTATTTTATTAACTAAACTATCTTAATATCTGAACTTATATGAATTTATTTATAATACTTATTTTAACTTATTTATGAGAGAAAAGTATTAAGAATTTACTTAATATTAGTATTTATTTGAATTTATCAGAACTTATGATACTTATCTGAATTTATTTATTCAATAAGTACTGAAATAAATTGAAAGAAATAGCCATCGTAGCTGCAAAATTGTCGGAATGACAATAACACCCTAGATGTACAAAGCGTATATCAAGATATATATGAATTACCTTGTTTCTTTGGTCTAAATTAAACTTGAACTGAACCCAACACAACTTAATAATAATAATAATAATATAATAATATAATAATAATAATAATAATAATAATAATAATAATAATAATAATAATATAATAATATATAATAATAATAATAATAATAATAAACTAACTGAACTATCATTTAATCAAGGGTTTACATTAGCTATTTTCAGTCAGTTCAGTTCTTACCAATTTCTCTCTCTCATAAATATCAATTATAGTTCAGTTCAGTTGATTTCAGTTAATGTAAACAACCTAATAAGTGCAATGAACAACATAACCTTAAGCATAGTATTCATTGATACCCTTTGTTTGTTCTTTTTATTTATATTGACATACACACTAATTTACACTTTGACTATCAATAGCTATTAATATATGAGACAATATTGTCAGTGACATCTTATGAAAATTCGTGTTGTATTATACTTTATACTACGGAGTACTTCATAGCAGTTATTAAATGTACAAAATTAGAGATATTTTAGATGAGTGTTATGTTTTAACAAGTGAAAAAGCAAGGCCTACTAAATAAAAAAGGGCGACTTTTGTAGATTGTACTTCAGGTATGTTTTGTTAAACTTATTTTTTTTTTACTTATCTGCATTTATTTTTTTGAACTGAACTTATTTGAACTTATATTTTTAAGGAAAAATTTGTACAAAACTACCTAAGTTATATCATTTTTTGCAAGAAACTACATATTTTACAATTTTTGCACAAAACTACCAAAAGTAGAGAAAAGTTTGTTGATCCATTCCCGATTTTGTATTCAGACATTGACTGTGGTTTTGGGTGACTTAAAGTCACGTGCCATGCGCGTGAGGTGGTTTTTTGGGCGTGATTTCTTCTTATTACCCTCTCTTTACATTAATTTGCTCCAACTCACCCCTTTCGATCAAGATTAATTTCCTCCCTTTAATTTCAAGATTAATTGATTTAGGGGTAAGTGAGTGAAAATGAGGAAAATAAACAAGCAAAATTGGCCAAAAACCACCTCACGTGCATACCACGTGACTTAACCCTAAAAACCACAGTCAACACATGAATACCAAATAAATCAGGTATGGGTCAACAAACTTTTCTCTACTTTAGGTAGTTTTGTGCAAAAATTGTGAAATAGGGAGTTTCTCGCAAAAAAACATTGTAACTTAGGTAGTTTTGGACAATTTATTCTATTTTAAAACTAAACATAACTGCACTTTTCTGAAGTTGTTTAGTGATAGGTAAAAATAATAAGTTTTTTCTTTTCTACTTATATTTTCTGAAAATAAGTAAAAATAAGTTGAACATAAGGATTAATCAATACTTTGTTTTTTACCAATGATTCACATGTTTTGTTATACGAAGTATAAAAAATATACTTCATATATTTAATTTCTTAATGTTCGGGGACCACCGGACAAAGAAACTAGTTATAAATTAAATGAAATATTTATTGCAATTCAAGGTGTGATTTTGACGTGCAGTCTTAAAAAAAATTTCCTTTTAGGAAATATAATAAATGTTTATTCAAAACCTCTTAGGACTGGATCCTGATATACATACAAGGTTTTTACGTGGAACTCACATATAAAATTTCTGCTACTCAATCAAATTATAACAACACATTAAAATAAAATAAAAGGATGAGGAAAGGATAGAGAGAATTAATTAAATGCTAAAGGTTCCACTTATATCTAATAATGAAAAATTGTCATACTCCCTCTGATTGTTAATGTTCTATGCATTTAGAGCATTCACAATAAGGGGTTTGTCATTGGGTTTGTAGGTGATGTACTGATGTGTATTCAAACCCTTTATTGTTGGGAAAGTTGGTGGGCTTTGTATGGGTGAGGTGGAATTTAGGTGGGGTATGTGGTATAAAATAAAAATGGAAATAAAATGAAATTAGGTAAAAGTTGTTGTCATGTTTACTTTTATTTTGCTTTTTCTTTTTATAAAATATGGATATATAATGGTCCTACCAACAAACCCCTAAAAGGTTTGAAATATTGTGGTGAGAGGTTGTTATGGAATGTGTTTGCTAAGGTTGATGTGGCAAGTGTTCAAACCTTTAGAGGTTTGAACTATTGTGAATGCCCTTACTATTTGGGGAAAACTATGAATAATAGTATTAATATGTGTAGTGAAGTCAAAAGTAAGAGAGTGTCTAAAGGGGGGAGGATATAGAAAAGTGGGGTAAGTAGGGTGTAGGGAATGCGTGGTTAAAAGTAGAAAAAAATGTGTCCCAAAATGAAATAAAACATGATGAACAAACATGAAAAATTATTAAATAAAAAAATTGCACATACATTAAAAATTAGAGGAGTAACATTGTATGTGGTGACCCACATACAAACCTTGTATGTATGATATCAAGATCCAGATCCAGTACTAAGGGTTGTGCTTGTATGTGTAGCCTGTTCCCTTAGGACGGTATATATGATATAATATATATACAAGTCGTTTAAATATAATTTGTGAGTTTATTTGTATATTTGACTTTGTGCTAATAATGGCAGTTCATAACGCACGATGTACCGGCGTGAAGGTCGTTAGAAGCAATAATATGTTAATTACAAGTATATCGTAGCAAAAAAAAAAAAAAAATTGATAATCAAAATAGTACTAATGAATTAATCCGTTGTTAGTAGTAAAAATAATTTGTAAACGCGTTCCTTAAGGTTAAGGATTGTTATAAAGCCACTAATCACAGGAGAATAATACATCACATACATATATAATATATACCCCTTAATTCGATCTACTAGTAGTATAGCTACATATAATGATGAGGATTAAAGATAATAATAATAATTGCGGTCGTAGTTGGTTTGGGGTGGTGGTGGGCAGTGGTAGTGGTTGTAATGGACATGATGAGCACAACTGCGGCCGCGTGTACACACGTAGTCAACATTGTTCATCGCATGCAGAGTGTTGCCCGGGCACCCAGTGTCACATGTACGCGGCCAACAGATGAGAATGACGGATTCGTTACTGCTTGCGCTTGGTGCCCGTCAGCTGGCGAGGCTTGTGGTGGAAGATACATGTGTTGCGACCACTTGACCTGCGGCTTCTTTACCGTACATGTTATTGAACGACACACTGATGACGGAGTAGTAAAGTTACGTACTATGCATTGTTCCCAACCCCTTTTTTTTCCTCTATTTTTGCAAATGACCACAAAGGTGTATGTAGGACATATCTGTTACTACTGTTTGAAATAAAAGGTAAAGAACATAGTTCGGACTTCGGAGAAGTTGTTGTACATGGTGTGGCCATTATCATGTATGGTTATTGCCTTATTGTGAAACATTTTATTATTATAAAGCCAAGTAAAACGATTGAATATATCTTAATACGAAGTAATATAAATCAAATTCTGATCTTGTCTTTCTATGGATAATGATATATAACCAGAGGTGATCAAATGAGCGGACGAATCGGGCTTGTATACTAAAAAGTAGGTGATCATTATAAGCCTGGCTCGCGGACCAAAACTCCTTTCCGAAAAAGTGAGGGTTTGGAAACAAAAAATATTCAATTTTAGTTTTAAAACCTGGGCGGCCTATAAAAACCACTTTGGCCTGCAAAACCCGCTCTTTTTGGCGGGTTTGGACAAGACTTTTTATATACAAGTCCGGCCTGACCCGTCCATTTGATCACCTCTAATAAAAGTATAGCCGAAACCCGTCTAAAAGAGTGAGCTTTGCGCCGAGTCGGGCTTTTAAAATTAAAATTGATGTTTTAGTTGTCAAAGCCCGTCACTTTTTCGGACGAAGCGAGCCGAACTAATGAATCGGGCTAATATTAATACCTTTAATATATACAACCTTAATTACGGTTGTAATAAGTATCCTCCTTGCTATGTTGTTGAATATCATTAGTCGATCTCATCGTGCTATGTAAAACGATTTTCTCTCGGCTAAAGCACATGATTTCAGATTTCCTTCACTAAACTTGATTTTTTTTTTTTTTGTGTCTCTTAACTTCTTTAATTGTTTATTATCCTTGAACTTACACTAGCACCTAGAAGCATGTCGCACATGGCCACATCCAACGAATAAAAAATTTGAGTATTTACTTGATTTTGACTTTTGAGCAGTCGATCTTTGTCATTTTTCTCCAGGAAAATTAAAATTAATAATCTCACTTTTCTTGATCTTTAAAAATTGTTTCACATAATTTCATTTTCGTGTCTCCAAAAATTGAAACTAATTATTCCATCTTATTTGGCTTGTAAGAGTCCAACCACATAAGTTTCGATAGTTTTGAAAAAATTTGTCCAACAACTCATTTTCGTTTTTGGCGACAATTTCATATTTTCCTAATTGTTTCATGGGTTTAGGGTCGCATGTGACCCACGCCAAATTTCAGTTTCAAAGACACCTCTAACGTCGTCTGATCTAGGCAATGCATGTGTTTGTTCAACAAACAAGGAGCCAATGAAAAATCACCTTAAATAGTTAAATGTAATCATTTGCACTCAATTTTATATGCTTTCATCATATGGCATTATTGGAACTCAAGGTCCTGTTTTCAACAATTTTTCAAAATTAGTCAGGAAGTCTATATTTTTCATAAATCTCAATTTTCAACCCAAAAATACGTCATTTAAAACCCGTCTAATCTTCAACCAAAATTTACATTATGCTTAGGCCAACATACGAAGGCATCACATCAAGTTGGAGTATCAAATACCAGCTATAAGGTCCAATACAGTGGTTCTAAAAATTTCCATGACGACCCAACATTATCGTGGCTCCATAATTTGCTCTCCAACCCAACAATTACCATCTTGTTTCAACCCTAAAATTTGGGGTGACTTCATCATTTGTAAACAAGAACTAAATACAAAAATTCACGTCAATCCATAAAGAAAATTCGTGGGCATATGTATTAGACTAAAGTGGCCTGGATTGTGTTCATTAGACTAAGTAAGTACTATATATATATATATATATATATATAATAATATATATATATATATATATATTATATATAATATATATATAATATATATATATGTTTCATTAGTTATGTGTATTAGACTAAATTATTATGTAAGTTAATTTTCTATTTAAACGAACAATTATTATGTATAGATCTCTTGATATTCATTTCTAAAGTATGAACGTAGACTACTAATGAATTGTACACTAGATAGTAGATACTATTTAATCTTTAGATGTAAAACGACTTCACACTTGTATAATTTGTAAACTTAGGAATAAGTTTAACACCAATTACATCATAGCAGGAACAGAATTGCATATTGGCTCAAAGTGTAATAGTGATTAGTGAGTGATTTATATTGTGAACTGAGAGGATTAGTTGCAAGCATTTTTGAAACATGCTCCAACTTTCAAGCGATAATAAGCTGTTGCACAATGTCCTGCACCCTGCAATCACAATCATTCAAGCATTACTTAATCATCATCTATCCCTCAATATAGGCTTGTAATAAGTGTTACCTTTATTGTCGTAAATGTCAAATTGTAATGTCCATTTGAATATCCGTAACGTATCTGCACATAACAATACTACAATTGTCACGAAAAATGCATCCCAACTTTTTTTTTATTATTATTTCTATTTATAATAACACTTTCATAACACGGTAACACTTTCACCYTATTGACACCAAAAATAAATAAATTACGGAGTATAATGAAATATAAAAGGTGAAGTAGAATTTTGACGTACCCAATAACTTGGTTATTTACGAACCATGGTCTCCAATGGTCAGAAACCTCTGCATTTAACTCTTTGATCCATCTCATTGTGCCCACATGCGAAACAACTAAGTCTTGGTCACCACTGTATATTAGAGCCCTAAGAGGAGTTTTTGTAAGACTTTTATGATAAGCAACGCTGCTTGAGACTGTTGCGTTGTATGATTCAAAATACCTCAAGGATGGATTGCATCGAGTCCAATCACCCACCGTCCCCTAAATATATGCAAACTCATTCAAAATTTCCCATAAAAAAAATACCTACTGTATATATGTAAGATCCTTTTCTCGTCAAATGTTTTTTCTGAATTGAACGTATTTCTTTTAAAAATTACTTATACACCGCTAATTTATTAACATATGGTGAAAACATATAACCAAGCAAAGCGCAATGACTTGGTGTTTGGTAGTGATGGATGCACATTGATAATAGTGGGGTCACTTGACCCCATTTGAAACCCAAAATAGTAGAAATGTTGTTCTAAATTCGAGAGTTTTTGTTAATATTTTTAAATTAAATTAACTAATTGACCTCAAATAAACACACTAAAATTATTTTGACCCCACCATATATTATTTATGGATCTGCCACTGATCTCGTGTGGTGTCTAGACTGTCTACTTACCTCTCGAACGTGAAGGGCTTTTCGAACCAAAGCGTTATTCACCCAAATATCTATCATTAGTTTACTGAATTCCTACATACACCACACAAAATCAGAAGATAAACGATTAAAATTGGTTATTAATTATTACCACACCTTCAAATTAATAAGAGTAATAACGAGTTGATGATGAATAATTACCGGGCACCAATTGTTTGGATTTGAACCCTTCATATTAGCGTCTAATATGCTTTCATTGCTAAATGACTTTCGTCATAACTGCAACCAAACATATTATTTCTGCTTAATAATAAGACCTTGATTGATCACTTTTACGTTATGCGAGGAAAAAAACCTTTTATGATTAGGAATTGACTAAATTGAGCGGACAAATATTTAAATAGATCAATACAGCTAATTACAGTAATGGATATAGATCGCTTTATAAATATAAACCTTCAACAATCACCAAGAAGCTAATCCAAGCTAAACACTACTGAACAATATTTTATATTTAATAAATGGATAATTCTAACAATGGCAAAATAGAAGTACTGAAGTACCTTTGTATATAATTATGGGAACATATTGTTAACACATTACGTTACAACGTTTCATATTGCATGTCACTTTATTCGCACCAGCACCGTTCTATCCCACTGTTGACACCGCAAACTTTCTTGGCGCTAACTGTAAAAATAACAATCCATTATTTCACACATTAGCATTTTTATGAGATTTTACTACAATTTCCAAGAAAAAAAAACTTCCTATTAATTAAGTTTCGTTGAACATAACTTATAAATAAATTAAACTTAAAAAAATTTCATTCATGTTTTCAATCATATCGTTATTGTAAATTACCTCATAAAGCTCATCGATAATAAGTGTACAGGGATACATTGCACCCAGGTGTTGAAAATTTATGGGAACCTACATACAAATTACGGAGAATACATTCAGTCTAGTAATTTCATTAGCTGCACTATCATAACATATTACCTTCATAAGCCTTCATCTCGACTAATTATGGCATACACGGTGCATAAATTGAAACTTTCCAATTCTATCAGCGTTGTTTGGATCCGTAAGTGGGCTTCCGAGTAGATATCCCTGATCAATATAATAAAATGATATGATGATGATTGCTGAAACACTACATAAATTGCTCGGTTTGAAAATATATATGTTGTGTGGATGACTACATGGATTTTTTTTTCATATAATCGACCCTACTTATGGATTAAAACTTTGCTCGATATTAATTAAAACAGATGTTATGAACTAGCTACCAAGGTTTAACAATTGCCACAAAGAATGAGTGATTTTGAAATTGAATCAAATCACAATTTTATTAGTTGAATCAGAATTCAGGAATATAAAAAGTAAAAATCATAAAAAATTTGACGTGTTTAACTTATTTTTACTTATTTTCAGGAAAAAAAAATTAAGTTCAAAGAATTTCAAGATAATTAATAATAAATTGATAAAAACAAACATATTTTTTTTTCAATTACAAAACAAATTAAAATAAGTTCAAGGTTCAAAAAAATTAAGAAACATTTAGAAAAATAAACATAAGATGAATAAAATAGACCCATTTTTTTGGTAAGCTTAGGATGACCAATATTGCGGAAATTCTACCATGCAACACAGCAAGACAACAACAACTGCAATTCCTATAAAACAAAGTCATTTAACCTGTTTTGTTTTGTTTTTTTAAGGTCACACAGTACAATGAAATAACATAAACTTCGTAACATTACCGTGAAATAAATAAATACAAAGTACGAAGTATATTCATTCGTCGTAAGTTATTTACAATCTTAAAATAAAAAAATAAAATTTTTGTGATAGTTTCTCTTTAAAAGAAATTGAATGTAATAATGTATGATATAGTTACCATTAAATTTTGAGGCTAGACTATTGATTTCAATCTTTTTCTTAGGGGAAAACCTAACTTTTATTAAGGGAAAAAAATAATTTTGTCCTAAATTACATAAAAGCTAATCTTCATTGGACTAGAGCCAAAACCAAATACGCACAACTCCAAATAGGAATAATTTGGCAAGACTTATGAGCTACAATAATGTTTATTTCTACTTCGTATCTTTTTTCACATGCGACCAAACAACCGACACAAAACCGTTACTGACAAAATATCTTCTAGCACACTATTGATCCATCTGACCATCAATACTAATAAGGTTCAACGAAAAATTTCCAACAAAATATAAATGGAAAAATAAACTTAAAATAAAAGAAGTAGTACCTTAAAATTGATTTGTGATCCAAGCACATCGTCATTCCCTTGATAACAGAATTATTCCKAAATAAGTCAAAGGATATAAAGGCTAAAGGACAAATTTTTTAAAAAWTATTTTTTGTGGCTAAGAAAATAAATAAAGTACTGTAATAATAAAGAAATAACATATGGGGCTACTTGCAGCCTATCATACAACATTTAATTAAATATCTATCAGAAGCCAAAAAATCGTTATCATTTGAAGCCAAAAAATCGATACCAAAGGGATTTCGTAAAAATGGGTGTCTATCAAAAAAAAATTCTTTTTTTTTTTTTTAAAGAAAAAATTGTTATCATTTTTTGAAACTTAAACTGATTCTTTAAAAAAAAAAAATGGTTTACATTTTTTAGTGATCAATTTTCAAAATCATTAGACTTCCTTTTTATGAAAATTATCGCAATAATTTAACAATTTCCCCCTCTACTTTATAATAGAAACGGAATAATATCACATGTTTTTTAATAAAAAAAAAAAACCGATATCGAACAGACTACCTTGCTAACACTTGATACACATGTGACATGTACTAGTACCCACCGTTAACAATCTCTTGTGCCACAATTGGAGCAATCATTCCACTATACGAGCTTGCACCAATGTAGAAAGGATTTGTTGCAAATTCATGATAAACTACCAACCACTGTATGCATCGGTYCCAAAATCAGGGRGKGCTAGTAAAWGTATAAAACTAATGAGTWAAACAAGGATGGTGATTTTCYCGCTCCCCTCCCTTCCTCCCACGTAAACAACGGGCTGATGTTTATGTGAGAGGGGGAGTGTAGAAATGAATGAGGGAGTACGGAAATCTATCATCTCTCCTTAAATGAACTAAATTGAATAAGGTACTAACCTTTTGTAAAAATTCATATATCTCCTGCYCAGCTAGTACATCAGTGGTTTGGTTAGATTCTGCAGTTGTAGCATATGAAAATCCGGTACGAACAGGTGAATCGAGAAATATCATGCTAGCAAACTAGTTTAAACAAACAAAAGAATGAAGAAGAAACATTTACAAATTCATAATAACATACATTATATATCTATTTAATTATACGATATAATCGGGGTGTATCAGTTTACCTTGGTCCAAGAGTAAGGATTTAGTTTAAGTCGGGGCAATTTAGTCTCCCAAGTAGTGYTTYTTCGGTTAAAATATATCCCCGTGTAGTTAAAAGACAACGGACCTACGTAATTATAAACTTACAAAGTTACAAACTCACAATCAYTCAATATATCAAATAGAAAGAGTGGTAGCCCACTTGAGCTACAAACTAGAAGCTACTAATTTTATTTTTTGATGTAGCACTACAATTCGCACTTTGTATCAAGTTAATTAATTACCAAGATTTTCATAAAAGAAGGAAGCCAAGGTGGTGCAACCAGGTCCTCCAGCGAGCCAAAGCATAAGTGGGTCGGACCCCGGGTCGTTCTCGGACTCGATGAAGTAGTAGAATAGTTGAACCTCCTCCCCCTTCCCCACTCCAATATATCTAAATTAATCATTACCATAAAATTCAATCTAATAAAGACGTAAACTCGACTTTTTTAACACGGTTGATAAAATCATAGATATATTATTGATAACGGAAAATACATAATAATAAATACGATTTGATGGAATCATAGGTATATTGTTTATAACGGAAAATACATAATAATAATACGACGTATGAGCATACCCGGTATGAAGCTTAAACGGGAGATCGCCGGAGAAGCCCGGTATAGATGTCACAACCCATGATTCCGAGTACGATGGTGATGAACTAGTTGCATAATCGGATATAATAATTAGTAGAAGCAGAACAAGAGGAAGAGTAGTACGCCATWTTTGCGWATTGTTGCAATGCCTCATTGTTGATACGTGTAGTAATTCGTGCCCCTCCAAATCTCCAATATCATCTAGATTTATGGTTGAGTTTTTTAAAGCTTTATTGTCCAACCAAAAATAATTGGAGTGAAACACATGGTTGCTAGCTATCACTATTATGAATTTATTTTCGTTGAAAGAAACTACGAAATATTTGTACCTGTATTATAATTTCGATGTTGACGATCCGGACGTTAGTTAAGGCCTAAATGTATTTTATYAAATAGTAAAAAYAATTTGAAATACATACTAAATTAAAATTACYCGTCAAACAGAATGGTAATTAATTTTTAGATTTATTGAAAATTTCTATTTAAAGTAATTTTATCTAATGCCCTCGAGAGCTTTCTAGCTTTTGCATTTAAATCATTTGAACATATTAGAGTTATTCTCACACGTCCATTCAACTTATTTATATTACTGTGACTTACTTAAGGAATCATTCTAATTCCTTTGGTCATGTTCTTGTTACAAGGCGTTTGGCAAGTGGTGGAAATTTTTGAATATAAGATGAGAGTGGGAATAAGAATTAGAAGTTGAGAATTTGTAAAATAATTCTGATCCCTTATTTGACATGTTACTGGGAAGAAAATTGAAAATTTTAAAATCTCATGTTTGATATGCAGGATTAAAGTTGAGATTAAATGAAAGTTTACCGATTTATCCTTTTTTAGTTTTCAAATATCTGCATTCTTTTGTATATAGGCATAATTCACTAATATTTATTTTAATCAATTTGTAATTTATATGTAAAGAAGATTATAGTCATGTGAGATCTTGTTAGATTCGACGTATGCGTAGATTATTAATATCTAATTTGTATAATTTTTTCTTATGTACAACTAAAGATATTGTATGTATTGAAAAGTGTGAAATCTTGGAGGATTCAAGAATATAGGTGAGAATATTTTAGTCTTTTTATCAAAATAATAATCTTATTCACATTCACATTCACATTCCCACCCAAAATGGTAATTCTCACTCGCCAAACTTGGGAATGACAAGAATTGGAATTAATATCTCATTATTTTCGTCTATTCCTTTCCACYTACCAAAAGGGAAAAACTTAATCTACCCACCGGGTTGACTACCCACCACTAATATAGTGTTGTTAGTGGCATTGAGAATAGAGTCTCACTTGTTTAAAATAATATTAGTTTAATGTTTTATTAGTAGTGGGTTGTCAACCCGGTGGGTAGGTGTAGCAATGTCCGTACCAAAAGCCCCGTTTAGGTTAATAATAAATGGGTATTATTAAATATTAATGAGATAGGAACTGTTTGAATTATTGTTCATTTATGATTGATTGATTTTAGGTGAAATCGGTCCCACTTTGTGTAATGAACAATGTGTTGTACGTGGTTGACTCATGGCATCATCGGGGCCTCGGGGGCATCATAGTGAAATTGTGGAGTGGGTTCTTGGTGTAAGCAGCTTGCAGTTAACAGTGGCGGAGTCAGCTGGAGTTAGGGTTGTTCATGAAAAAGCAAAATCGAAAAATCATTTCGAAAAATCGAGAAATTGGACTAAATGAGGGGTTATCGAACCGATAAAATATGTTCGTAACGGTTCGGTTACCAAGTCGGTAGAATTAATAGTTAAACAGTTCAGTTACAATTACAAATATTAGTTAAACGATTAATCGAAAATGCCGATTTTTTTAAAAATATATTTTTCATTTATTTTATAATTTTTATTTGCAAATAAAATAAAAATATCACGAAATGTTTATGTCATTTTCATTTTGCAATAAATCAATAAGGCAATATCACATTTATTTTCTTTTRCAATTAGGTCTTATAAGTTATAATACTAATGTATACTTSGCCCAAAGAAACAAAGTAGTGGAATTACTTTATCAGCGAATCATTCAATCCATTCATCCTTTTCAATTGCCTCTTTCATTCACCTCTTTCAGACAAAGAATTTAGAGCAAGTTTAGCCCTAAGATTTAAAATTTGGGTGTGAAAAATGATGTCATTAATTATTGTTAAGAATTTATAAGACTTGTCCAACTTTATTGCTTTAGCCCTAAGACTCTTAAGGCTCAAATATACGAAGTATATCATAACTTTTTACTTTATTTTCATCTCTTGATTATCGTATTTACATGAAAATAAACATTGTTAAATGGGGTGGGTCCCATTTTTCAAGTCTTAAGTTGAGTTTTGAAATTTCAAAACTCAACTTGATACGAGATTTTTTATAACATAAAAAAGTGATATCATCCTGGGTTCTGAACTTTTCTTCCTTTCGGCTCTTTCGTTTCCCATTGACAATCAAATTAAAATTCAAGCAAAAATCGTAATCTTATCTCTCCTACTCCCATCAAAGGTTCAACAAGTTGCAAATTGAGTTTGAATCCAATGTAGTCTTTTTATTACTCCCTCCGTTCTTTTTTGTTTGACTTGTTTGGAATCGGGAAGAGAAATTAAGAAAAATGAATCTTTAGTTAATAGAATGTGTTAATTTAATAAGATTTTTACTAGAAAAGAGAGTTATTGACTTTTTTATTTAGTAGAATGGGAAAAAGTAATAAATGTGTGTTGAAAAGTGATTTTTGGGGAGTAATCTAGATAGTGTAACATATGATGGAAGAAAAATAATAAATGTGGTTCAATTTACCATGAAAAAGCTTAAAATAGAAAAAATTCTAAATAAGACAAACATTTAGGATAGGAACATCATTAAAGGAAATAAAACAAACAAAAGGAAACAGAGAGAGTATTAATTTAAAATTCAATATGAGCAGCCAAGCAGGAGACTTGTACTCAATTTTTTTTGTGTGACTAGTTTAAAGTATTTAATCGTCGCATTACTAGTTATGGTTAACCGGTGAACCATACCAAGATATACAGTTAATTGCTTAGTAGACGGGTACGGTTACTATTCACAAAAATGACGAACCGACACTTCCAGTTACCGTACCGATATACTGTAACGAGACGATCGATAACCCTTCCATGAACAACCTAGAGGTGATCATGGGCCGGGCTGGGCTTAGCTTGTAAATAAATCTAGGCCCTTTGATCGGGCGGGGGCAGGGCAGGCTTGAATTCGGGCCTAAATTTGTTGTCCAAAGTCCGAAAAGATGAAGTGGGCTTTATCGGTCCGAGCCAAAAAATCAACTAAAATGCATCAAAAGTGTTGACCAAAACCCGCACAAAAGTTGGTAAAATTGGGTCGGGCCCAAAATTTTTGTCCGAAACCCGCAAAAATTCGGGGCGGGTCGTGCCGAGCCTGCGGGCCGGGCTAGGCTTGATCACCTTGATCTAAAACAACCCTAGCTAGGGTGACAAGGTGACAATTGTCACCCCACTTTCGGGAAGAAAAATCAATAATTAAGTAAATTAGCGACTGTTTTTCTGTCGCTATATTAAAAATGTCAATAGCAAATCAATAATTTAGCAAATTAGCGATCGCTTTCCATTCACTAATAAATGGAAAAAATTAGTCGCAAAACTTTTTAAAAAACTGTAATTTCGAATTTGAAATTTTGAAATATTAGACTTTATGTATTAAACAATTAGTATTATTATGTTTGTTTTTACCCGCATTTATTCGAGTTTAGCATGTTCTAATTTTGTTACCCCACGTCCAAAATTCGGACTCCGCCACTCGCAGTTAATTAAATTAAGTACTGAGTAATCAATTTATTCAAAATTAAGTGTAACGTTTTCTAAAATAAATGTATTAATCAATTTATGGTTGTTGGATTTGGCAAGAAAATGAGAGGGAAATAATGGTAATTGATTGGAATTATTTAGATATTGAGTAAGGAAACAAAATACACATGCCAATATCTTAATCGAGAAAATACATTATGTATACTCCGTAATAAAAACTTATAACTCAATGAACGAAATAAATTAATATTTCAGAAAAAATACAATGTATGATAAGACTGGCCTTCAATGACTTTAATTAAGTTATTAATTATATATTATACCCAAAAAAAAATCATTTGGACTTTTGAGCTTAAATTCTACTTCCATTCGTAGAATACTAGTGTTTTGTTCATGCGATGCGTGCATGCGTGTAATTTATAATACTTCATATATAGAATGACATTTAAAAAAGAAATTATGTTGAAAGTACCATGGCTAATGAATATTTTAACACTTCATCAGATCACAAATTGAATGACTTGTTGAAAAGTTAAGACAATTTTTCTTACAAGATTTATAGCCACGTTTATATTAATATCATCAATGACTTTTTGATTGCTAAAAAACGCTACAATAGTAAAAAATAAAAAATGAACAAAATCAATTATATATTAACGAAATGAAAAAAATAGGATTGAAACTGAAACCACTCTTTAAATTTTGTTGAAAATTTAAATGGAATGATAGATGTAGGGGTGTAAAATTGTCATATGTAAACAAATAGTAACATTGTATGAAGTGAATATAATTTATAAAGTTGTTATTTTAAAACCTATACTATAATATAGATATGTACATGAATAATCATAATACGTTATGATTAATATACTTCATATACATCATATGTACATTCATACTTAAAAGAGAGATTTTTACTTACATAATAGAAAGAAAATTGTGTATTAGATTGTTTTAGTTGATGGGGGAGAGAACCATGTCTTATATANAATTATTGTTAAGAATTTATAAGACTTGTCCAACTTTATTGCTTTAGCCCTAAGACTCTTAAGACTCAAATATACGAAGTATATCATAACTTTTTACTTTATTTTCATCTCTTGATTATCTTATTTACATGAAAATAAACATTGTTAAATGGAGTGGTCCCATTTTTCAAGTCTTAAGTTGAGTTTTGAAATTTCAAAACTCAACTTGATACGAGATTTTTTATAACATAAAAAAGTGATATCATCCTGGGTTCCGAACTTTTCTTCCTTTCGGCTCTTTCGTTTCCCATTGACAATCAAATTAAAATTCAAGCAAATTGAGTTTGAATTCAATGTAGTCTTTTTATTACTCCCTCCATTCCTTTTTGTTTGACTTGTTTGGAATCGGGAAGAGATCGAAATTAAGAAAAATGAATCTTTAGTTAATAGAATGTGTTAATTTAATAAGATTCTTACTAGAAAAGAGAGTTATTGACTTTTTTATTTAGTAGAATGGGAAAAAGTAATAAATGTGTGTTGAAAAGTGATTTTTGAGGAGTAATCTAGATAGTGTAACATATGATGGAAGAAAAAATAATAAATGTGGTTCAATTTACCATGAAAAAGCTTAAAATAGAAAAAATTCTAAATAAGACAAACATTTAGGAACACCGTTAAAGGAAATAAGACAAACAAAAGGAAACCGAGAGAGTATTAATTTAAAATTCAATATGAGCAGCCAAGCAGGAGACTTGTACTCAATTTTTTTTTTGTGACTTTAAACTAGTTTAAAGTATTTAATCGTCGCATTACTAGTTATGGTTAACCGGTGAACCATACCGAGATATACAGTTAATCGCTTAGTAGACGGGTACGGTTACTATTCACAAAAATGACGAATCGACACTTCCAGTTACCGTACCGATATACTATAACGAGACGATCGATAAACCTTTCATGAACAACCTAGAGGTGATCATGGGCCGGGCTGGGCTTAGCTTGTAAATTTAGGCCCTTTGATCGGGCGGGGGCAGGGTAGGCTTGGATTCGGGCCTAAATTTGTTGTCCAAAGCCCGAAAAGATGAAGTGGGCTTTATCGGTCCGAGCCAAAAAATCAACTAAAATGCATAAAAAAGTGTTGACCAAAGCCCGCACAAAAGTTGGTAAATTTGGGTCGGGCCCAAAATTTTTGTCCGAAACCCGCAAAAATTCGGGGCGGGTCGTGCCGAGCCTGCGGGCCAGCCTAGGCTTGATCACCTTGATCTAGAACAACCCTAGCTAGGGTGACAATTGTCACCCCACTTTCGGGAAGAAAAATCAATAATTAAGTAAATTAGCGACTGCTTTTCTGTCGCTATATTAAAAATGTCAATAGCAAATCAATAATTTAGCAAGTTAGCGATGGCTTACCATTCACTAATAAATGGAAAAAATTAGTCGCAAAACTTTTAAAAAAAACTGTAATTTCGAATTTGAAATTTTGAAATATTAGACTTTATGTATTAAACAATTAGTATTATTATGTTTGTTTTTACCCGTATTTATCCGAGTTTAGCATGTTCTAATTTTGTTACCCCACGTCCAAAATTCGGACTCCGCCACTGGCAGTTAAATTAAGTACTGAGTAATCAATTTATTCAAAATCAAGTGTAACGTTTTCTAAAATAAATGTATTAATCAATTTATGGTTGTTGGATTTGGCAAGAAAAATGAGAGGGAATTAATGGTAATTGATTGGAATTATTTAGATATTGAGTAAGGAAACAAAATATACATGCCAATATCTTAATCGAGAAAATACATCTCTATTGGGTGTGTTTGGTTGTAGCTTATGGGGTAGCTTTTAGAGTTTTGACCAAGTCAAAACTCTATTCAATCTAAATAGCAGTGTTTGGATGAGTAGCCGTTTCATGGTAGTGTTGTAGCGTTTGAGGTAGAGTTTTGCAAAGTTACTAATGGTAGCTTCCGAAGTAGCTTTTCTCAAACGCTACAATTTAAACCCTATATTATAACATTTTTAAATACACTACTTCAACCGTACTTATTTTTGCAAACACTAACAAATTATAATCAACTTCAACCGCTAACTAGTCAACAGCTAATCTATCCGTTACAGCTGCACATCTACCTCTACCGCTAACACCCACTCTACCGCTAGTTTTCCAAACATACCCAATATAAGCCAATGGGAGCTATGGTGTCCCCCCCTATGAAATACTATATACCCCTAATTAGTTTTGTAATTTTTCAATTAATATATTCCTTCCTTTTTAATTATATTTTTGAAAATTACCTTAATCAAAATTCAAAACTAAAATGATTCATAAAAAACTTAAAAACTGCACACATTCTATCCATTAGTCCTTTAATAGTTCTAGACCGCGTGCGGTCACGGTATTTATTATTCCAGTACATACAATAATTCCTACCCGACGTGTGCTTGTAAAGCGTAATTCTTATTTTGACTGTCATGTTCTTTTTCAAAAGAATATTTGTTCAATATAGAGGTGATCATGGGTCAGACCGGGCGGGGCTTGGCATATGAATTTGGCCCTTAATCGGGCCGGACCAGGCGGGGCTTGAGTTCGGCTAAAATTGATGCCCAAGCCCGAAAATTAAAGCGGGCTTAGCAGGCTTTTCGGCTTCTCGAGCCGGACCCAAAATTTTAATTAATTGCGTGATTTTTTTATGGCCAAAGCCCGCACAAAATAGAAATCGCCCCGAGTCGGAGCTAGCGGGTCGGGCTCACTTTGATAAGCTCTAGTTCAATGTAATTGTTCTTGCACTCTTCAATCATGATATAACTTTGAAATTGTTTCTTGCATTGTGCTTAGAAGAATGATAGATTGTATTTTGTTACGTCAAATCCATTTTTCTAGGTTAGCTTATTGATTTTTTATTATTGCAGATGTATATTAGATAGAATATTTTTAATTTGATTTTATAATTAATGAAAATACAATATTTGTTATTGGAAACACATTTTTCTAGGTTTATCTCGTAGTTTCAAGGATTTATCACAGATTAATTTGTATTTAAATTTAACGATGATGTTATATTTTAATTTAATAATGTTGTAGCTTAGCTTATCTAGTTTTTTAAATTTTAATTTAATGATTTTTAAATTTAAATTTAGCAATGATGTAATAATCTTGTACGAGTACATATAATTTAAATTAAGAGCTTTTAAATTTGATTTACGGAGTAGTAATTTTAATTTTAGTGTTTTAAATCTTAAGTGTTTTTTATTTGATTTTGTACTGTATTTTAACTTCCTTAAGATAATTAATAATTTTACTTTAAGAGTTTTTAAATTTAAATTGGTATGTGATATTGTATTCTAAATTTGTGTTTCTTTTTGTGAACATTGATTTGATGTGAAGTTTACACATATGATAAGATGTTGGTAATCAATGCATGAACTCCTTCTATTTATGTAAATATAGTGTATTATATATAGAGTGAGATTTTTTACTGTAGAATTTGTAATTTAATAAATGAAAATATATTAATTTAAAATTTAAAATGTTATTTTTTAATTAAGTTTTTTGATTTTAATCAAAACATTTAGTATATAATTTCTGGCTAAAATTTTACATGTAATGTAGATTTTGTTACTCTAGAAGTTTTTTAATATGAAATGTATTTAAATTAAAAATCTAATTGATTTAATTTTTTAATTGTACTCCGTATTTTATTTTTAATCCATATTTTAGTACTCCGTATATAAAAAATTGTTTGAAATTGTTTACTGCATAAGTAGTTTTAGAAGACTTTTTTTTAAAATAAATAAATAATGATATTAAGTGTGTTTTTTTAAAAAATTGTAATGGTATTTAAATTTAAATGTAATAGTTTTATTTATTAATTGAGTTTTTTTTTCAAAAATAAATTAATGAGCTGCTGACATCATTCGTGCAGTGTGGGTTGACACGTGATAGGATGATGTCATCATTGCATCATCATCATTCTGTTTAGTATATAGTTATAGATTGTATCCATTGATTGATTATCAATTAAAATTTTCTCTAAATCAACAACTTAATTTAAATCAACCAATAAATTCCGTTATATACACTATGTCAATAACATGATTATTTCTCTTTTCATCTACTTTATCATTGATTACCAATTAAATATTTTCTCTAATCATAATTTTCAATCAATCAAAAAAAAAAAGTCCATTAAATACAATATGTAAATAAATGATTAATTTCCATTTTCATTAATTTCTAATTCATTAGTTCAATCAATTACAATGATAATTGATATACATATTCTCACATAAATTAAATTTCATTCCTTGATTGTTATTAATACTTGATCACATTGTTTTCTTTTATTCTACTAACAAAACAATTTTTTTTCTATTCTTTTCTTCTCTAATTCTAATGTTGTATAATTGTGTTGCAACTATTTTCTTTTATATTTTTACTTTTAGTGTTTATAGTTTTTACAATTTTGCATGTATGTGTTCGTTAGAAAATTTCACTTTAGTTTTTTTTTGCTAASTTTTGTAATTTGCTTATCAATTTCATAAAAATTATTATTTATTTTTCATCATTATGCCAATGTGTTCATTTATATTTTTTTTATAATAGTAAAATTCATCATCAGGATTCATATTTTCACAAATCGAAATTGAGCATCAAGTTAAAAAAACACCGCACGCATCGCGTGCAAATTAGGCTAGTTATGTATAATAAAAACTTATAACTCAATGAACGAAATAAATTAATATTTCAGAAAAAATACAATGTATGATAAGATGGCCTTCAATGACTTTAATTAAGTTATTATATATTATACCCAAAAAAAATCATTTGGACTTTTCAGCTTAAATTCTACTTCCATTCGTAGAATACTAGTGCTTTGTTCATGCGATGCGTGCATGCGTATAATTTATAATATTTCCTCCGTTTTTTATTAGATGACTCAATTTTTTTATTTTAAGAAATTTGGAAATAGTTGTCCCACTTTGATTTTTTTCTCTTCTAGACATGAGGACCACAATAAATTATCATATAATTCCACTTACTTTCTACTTTTTTGGGGTCCACAATCTCTTTCTCTCTATCTCTCTCATCTATGGGTCCCACATACTTTATTAAATTACCAATCTACTCACCTAATCAATACACCAATATTTTGCCTCAAAAACCACAAAACCCAAAGTGGGTCATCTAAAAAAAACGGAGGAAGTATATGATTAAACATTAAAAGATTTATTGTTATTAGTATCATATATAGAATGACATTTAAAAAAGAAATTATGTTGAAAGTACCATGGCTAATGAATATTCTAACACTTCATCAGATCACAAATTGAATGACTTGTTGAAAAGTTAAGACAATTTTTCTTGCAAGATTTATAGCCACGTTTATATTAATATAATCAATGACTTTTTGATTGCTAAAAAAAGCTACAATAGTAAAAAATAAAAAATGAACAAAATCAATTATATATTAACGAAATGAAAAAATTAGGATTGAAAGTGAAANACGAAATTACTCTTTAATTTCAAGCTAAAATGATTACCTAATTCGTGGGCTACAACCTATTTTCATTGTTACGATTCACAAAATCCAAGCACGAAAACCAAATTCATGGTGGCAACAATGTACCGTACCCTTGACTAGAAATCCCTATTTTTATGATCTTGTAGTTCGGTTCAAAGAAGCCTACAATCCCAACCTAATTTCATCTTTCAATCATTCATTCAAGAGACTGATAACTATGTACTTGTGGTGATCAATCACAAGACCTAGCATGAAAAACTCCTAAACAAGATTAGTTAACACAAACAAAAATCAAATTCCACAATTGCAATTAGCATTTCATGGCAAAGTTGAAGGTTTCACCAAACCCTAAAAATTAACTACTCACAATCCATGGCTACTTCAAGAAACACCAATTTAGAGTTCATAATATGTTAATTCAAAGCTAGAATTAACAACAATCAACAATTTGAATCTAATAATCTTCTGACGTGATTAACAATCAAGCACTATAATAATTCAAACAAATTAAATTAAGGTAATTGAACAAAAAAATTGAGGAGAGAGATTTTGATATATTTTAGAGAGTATTAGTTAGGTAATCTCAATGTTTGATGTGTTTGTATGATTAGGATAAGGTGTTGATAACAAACAATCAAAGCAATAGAAAAAAGACATGAATTACAACTTGCAACATTCACAACAAGGCATTAGTAGTTAACTCACAACATTTGATGAATAGGCTTGATCATAGTTGCAACTTGCAACATTCCGTGAATAGGCTTGATTGAGTTGCAATTTGTAACATTTCGTGAACATGCATGAGTTGCAACTAGCGACTTTCATGGATGGGCCGCCTTTGTTCTCTATAATTATCAAAATTGAAATAATGAAGATGATGCACAATTGAACAAAACCATACATACAAAATGTTCTCTCAAGAAATCTTCATCTATATAAGCCACAAACTATATATCTCTTTTTCATTGAACATTGTTAGTAAGAACGCCGCCATTGTTGATTTCTCCATTGTATCTCAGAAACAAATTCAGTGATACTCGCGCTCTTCAAATATGGCCGGAATATTGTATTTAGCAAAGTGTATTATTTCACGCCTTAGCTTGAAGGCTTACAATATATATATTGTGGTCATTGAAGACCCTAAAGATCCTTAATTTTCAATAAGTGAAAATTACAAAGAAGTTTCAACTAGTCCAACAATGGAGTAAATGTCTTGAAAAATAATGCTTGAAATTGTGATTATATAGTAGATTTGTAAAGTGTTTTAGAAAGAATTTTAAGGAACTATACTAAATTACTGACCTAAGTGAGAGAAAAATCTACTAGAACTAAACTTAATCTAAGAAAGAAGGGTAGCATCATATCAGATTACGAGCAGCACATGGGTGTGGGCTCGGTCTAGGTCATGGACGCGAGTTTAGCTGGGAGTTTATTACCAGTCAGACTTCAAAATGAAATAACACTTTCACTTTGGTTGTCAAATTTAGGCTATGACCTATCGTTAATAAGTTTTGGCTACAAGTGAAACTACCTCAATCCAATCGCTAGTAGAAAAAAAGATATGGTTTTTATAATTCAAATCTCTGCGCAAAATTCTCCAAAAAGTACTCTAAAATGACCTAGGATACATACAAAATACGTACGCAAACCATCCGTGAAGCATTAGAATGACAAAAAAATAACTAAAAACATGCCAAATTAAAATAAAATGCTCTAAAAATGGATAAAAGTGACTTCTAAAATCTAAATACACCTAAAATATGTTTAAAAAATCACCATCAGCATTAAGGCACTAATGAATAATGATAATCAACGCGGCTTAATATTCTTATTCAGAAATTTTGTCTATAACTACCTTAATTAGACTCTTTTTGGCAAAAACCTACATACTCGATTAAAAAAAAAAAAAGGAAAATGATCGATAAAGTTACACAATACACTCACTGATGCATGTATGCCTGTATCAAAGAGGAGGATCCAAGTTGAGATCAGGCAACACAAGCTCTAGGCGGCCACTTTGAAGATCATCATCTTCGACTCGAAACCGGTTGTTGATTCCTCTAGCAGGCCAGTAAGAAGAAGAGGAGTACTGATGAATGGTAGGAGAGCAGCCCCATGAAAAGTATGACTGTAGTTGGTCTGATATGATCTGGTGGGACTGATTAGTGACGACTGAGGGCATCGATGGACGACTACTCGTGGTCGTCATGATCTCGTCTGCTCGTCGTCGTTTGTCAGAAATTTTGGCTTTTCGCCTTTCGTTTCTATGAGCGTTTTGATGGCCGCCTAATGCTTGCGGGTTCAGGAATTTCCTCCCGCAATATTTGCAGTCGAATATCTTGAAAGGATGATGATGGGATGTAGCCGGCTGCCGCCTGATCGAAGAGTCGCAGTTGTTATTACCATCTTTGTTGAAATGATGCTGCATTTCCATTGTTAGATTATTAAGTAAAGAAGAAGAAGAAGAAGGAAGAACTTAGCTTAGACTTGCATATCCAAAGTATAATTATTAAGTAGAGAAGAGAGTTTTTTTTTTTATAGATAGAAAGTTTAGGGTATATATTTATTTATTGTAAACATTATCATATTGGTCTCGTTGATTCTAATAACCCTATATATATTGATCAATGTATGTCACTCTAGGTCACGGAGTTTCACAAAATTACAATTTTKGAGTGGAAACGATCGGTTGATATTTCTAGCTGAAATAAAATACTAGAACTAAGCTAAGGCTTTGTTTCTTTGGATTGAATTCGTCCTGAACTGAAATGAATATTTTATYAGAGAAGAAAAMTAYGTTAGGTAACTAAATGAATATTTTATGAGGGAAGAAAATTAAATTAGATAACTGAATTGAACCGAATTCATGTACCATAGAAATAAYTAAAAAATAAAAAACAAGGCTTTATGTACAATTAGGTTTTTGGCTTGTGCGTAATGCAGAAGCTTTGTACATATTAGGTTAATAGTATTATGTTTTACTTTTTTGACTATAATAATTTTTGAAAACTAAAACTAAGACTTAAATAATACATTAAAAAAATAAAAAATGTATCACATTTTTAATTAACTTTAAGATTATAACATATACGGAGTACATATTTTGAAATAATTCATCTACATGATTATAAATAATGGAAAATAATTTTGTAAGTGTGAGTTCATTTAGAAGAATTTCAAAATGGAAAAAGAATTAATAAAACGAGTAACTTGAAAAGGCCCCAAAAGGGAGTGGTGTTGGAAAGAAAATTACATAATTTCAAAGAAATTGATTTTTTTAATTAATTGTGAGTATACTATTAATTATTAATAATTGTAATTGGAAAAGAAAAATAATTTGTTACACAGGAAAATGGAAAAAAAACATTGGATAATAGTATTCTTGTACAAAAAATGGTAATAGAATAAAACATTATTGTACAAAAAATGGTAATTCTTGTATGTACAAAACATTCTTGTACACAGGAAAAAAATGGTATTCTTAAATCGTACTTGTACAAATCTTTATACAGTAAATTGATAATAGAATACAAGTACTCCGTAAATACTAGTAATTACTAAATGTATGTACTTGGTATGATAAGTTGCAATAGTGTTTTTTGTCGTTAARTGTATGGATTTGGGCAGTCAACAGCGAACCAATGCCTGCAAGTTAATTTTAGACCAGTGAAAGTGTATTCGTACGAGTCTAACTCCAGTCCACGTACTAATCGCATCGCATTTGCATTCTCAATTACTCACTTACACCATTTAAGTTCGTGTCCAAAGTTTGCTTTAGGTTTTAGCTGGATGTTGTCACAGGAGATCACCCTTTTCTATGGGCGTGCAGTGTTCGATATTAATAGGGGTGAAAAGTCCTGAAAACGTTTAGCGCTGAAAATAGTAGGTAGCGGTGTATGTAGAATTGTACATGTTATCGGTATAGTGACGTGAGTAACGTGACGATATTATTATTATTATTATTGTTAGAGCTCTAATAGCCTTGTTTGTAAGATACTGATGATAATCAACCCCGCTTAATACTCTTGTGTTGAAAGATTGAAACGTCTTCAAAGATTGATTACATACATCGAGTCGAAACTCCTACTGTTCCCTATTTTTCATTTCAATCAATTCGCAAAAGAATAAATAGCGAGACTCAAGTGATTGGAGAAAGACATAGGGAAAATAGTGATAAAGAAATAAAGAAAAATAAANATTAGCATTTCATGGCAAAGTTGAAGGTTTCACCAAACCCTAAAAATTAACTACTCACAATCCATGGCTACTTCAAGAAACACCAATTTAGAGTTCATAATATGTTAATTCAAAGCTAGAATTAACAACAATCAACAATTTGAATCTAATAATCTTCTGACGTGATTAACAATCAAGCACTATAATAATTCAAACAAATTAAATTAAGGTAATTGAACAAAAAAATTGAGGAGAGAGATTTTGATATATTTTAGAGAGTATTAGTTAGGTAATCTCAATGTTTGATGTGTTTGTATGATTAGGATAAGGTGTTGATAACAAACAATCAAAGCAATAGAAAAAAGACATGAATTACAACTTGCAACATTCACAACAAGGCATTAGTAGTTAACTCACAACATTTGATGAATAGGCTTGATCATAGTTGCAACTTGCAACATTCCGTGAATAGGCTTGATTGAGTTGCAATTTGTAACATTTCGTGAACATGCATGAGTTGCAACTAGCGACTTTCATGGATGGGCCGCCTTTGTTCTCTATAATTATCAAAATTGAAATAATGAAGATGATGCACAATTGAACAAAACCATACATACAAAATGTTCTCTCAAGAAATCTTCATCTATATAAGCCACAAACTATATATCTCTTTTTCATTGAACATTGTTAGTAAGAACGCCGCCATTGTTGATTTCTCCATTGTATCTCAGAAACAAATTCAGTGATACTCGCGCTCTTCAAATATGGCCGGAATATTGTATTTAGCAAAGTGTATTATTTCACGCCTTAGCTTGAAGGCTTACAATATATATATTGTGGTCATTGAAGACCCTAAAGATCCTTAATTTTCAATAAGTGAAAATTACAAAGAAGTTTCAACTAGTCCAACAATGGAGTAAATGTCTTGAAAAATAATGCTTGAAATTGTGATTATATAGTAGATTTGTAAAGTGTTTTAGAAAGAATTTTAAGGAACTATACTAAATTACTGACCTAAGTGAGAGAAAAATCTACTAGAACTAAACTTAATCTAAGAAAGAAGGGTAGCATCATATCAGATTACGAGCAGCACATGGGTGTGGGCTCGGTCTAGGTCATGGACGCGAGTTTAGCTGGGAGTTTATTACCAGTCAGACTTCAAAATGAAATAACACTTTCACTTTGGTTGTCAAATTTAGGCTATGACCTATCGTTAATAAGTTTTGGCTACAAGTGAAACTACCTCAATCCAATCGCTAGTAGAAAAAAAGATATGGTTTTTATAATTCAAATCTCTGCGCAAAATTCTCCAAAAAGTACTCTAAAATGACCTAGGATACATACAAAATACGTACGCAAACCATCCGTGAAGCATTAGAATGACAAAAAAATAACTAAAAACATGCCAAATTAAAATAAAATGCTCTAAAAATGGATAAAAGTGACTTCTAAAATCTAAATACACCTAAAATATGTTTAAAAAATCACCATCAGCATTAAGGCACTAATGAATAATGATAATCAACGCGGCTTAATATTCTTATTCAGAAATTTTGTCTATAACTACCTTAATTAGACTCTTTTTGGCAAAAACCTACATACTCGATTAAAAAAAAAAAAAGGAAAATGATCGATAAAGTTACACAATACACTCACTGATGCATGTATGCCTGTATCAAAGAGGAGGATCCAAGTTGAGATCAGGCAACACAAGCTCTAGGCGGCCACTTTGAAGATCATCATCTTCGACTCGAAACCGGTTGTTGATTCCTCTAGCAGGCCAGTAAGAAGAAGAGGAGTACTGATGAATGGTAGGAGAGCAGCCCCATGAAAAGTATGACTGTAGTTGGTCTGATATGATCTGGTGGGACTGATTAGTGACGACTGAGGGCATCGATGGACGACTACTCGTGGTCGTCATGATCTCGTCTGCTCGTCGTCGTTTGTCAGAAATTTTGGCTTTTCGCCTTTCGTTTCTATGAGCGTTTTGATGGCCGCCTAATGCTTGCGGGTTCAGGAATTTCCTCCCGCAATATTTGCAGTCGAATATCTTGAAAGGATGATGATGGGATGTAGCCGGCTGCCGCCTGATCGAAGAGTCGCAGTTGTTATTACCATCTTTGTTGAAATGATGCTGCATTTCCATTGTTAGATTATTAAGTAAAGAAGAAGAAGAAGAAGGAAGAACTTAGCTTAGACTTGCATATCCAAAGTATAATTATTAAGTAGAGAAGAGAGTTTTTTTTTTTATAGATAGAAAGTTTAGGGTATATATTTATTTATTGTAAACATTATCATATTGGTCTCGTTGATTCTAATAACCCTATATATATTGATCAATGTATGTCACTCTAGGTCACGGAGTTTCACAAAATTACAATTTTKGAGTGGAAACGATCGGTTGATATTTCTAGCTGAAATAAAATACTAGAACTAAGCTAAGGCTTTGTTTCTTTGGATTGAATTCGTCCTGAACTGAAATGAATATTTTATYAGAGAAGAAAAMTAYGTTAGGTAACTAAATGAATATTTTATGAGGGAAGAAAATTAAATTAGATAACTGAATTGAACCGAATTCATGTACCATAGAAATAAYTAAAAAATAAAAAACAAGGCTTTATGTACAATTAGGTTTTTGGCTTGTGCGTAATGCAGAAGCTTTGTACATATTAGGTTAATAGTATTATGTTTTACTTTTTTGACTATAATAATTTTTGAAAACTAAAACTAAGACTTAAATAATACATTAAAAAAATAAAAAATGTATCACATTTTTAATTAACTTTAAGATTATAACATATACGGAGTACATATTTTGAAATAATTCATCTACATGATTATAAATAATGGAAAATAATTTTGTAAGTGTGAGTTCATTTAGAAGAATTTCAAAATGGAAAAAGAATTAATAAAACGAGTAACTTGAAAAGGCCCCAAAAGGGAGTGGTGTTGGAAAGAAAATTACATAATTTCAAAGAAATTGATTTTTTTAATTAATTGTGAGTATACTATTAATTATTAATAATTGTAATTGGAAAAGAAAAATAATTTGTTACACAGGAAAATGGAAAAAAAACATTGGATAATAGTATTCTTGTACAAAAAATGGTAATAGAATAAAACATTATTGTACAAAAAATGGTAATTCTTGTATGTACAAAACATTCTTGTACACAGGAAAAAAATGGTATTCTTAAATCGTACTTGTACAAATCTTTATACAGTAAATTGATAATAGAATACAAGTACTCCGTAAATACTAGTAATTACTAAATGTATGTACTTGGTATGATAAGTTGCAATAGTGTTTTTTGTCGTTAARTGTATGGATTTGGGCAGTCAACAGCGAACCAATGCCTGCAAGTTAATTTTAGACCAGTGAAAGTGTATTCGTACGAGTCTAACTCCAGTCCACGTACTAATCGCATCGCATTTGCATTCTCAATTACTCACTTACACCATTTAAGTTCGTGTCCAAAGTTTGCTTTAGGTTTTAGCTGGATGTTGTCACAGGAGATCACCCTTTTCTATGGGCGTGCAGTGTTCGATATTAATAGGGGTGAAAAGTCCTGAAAACGTTTAGCGCTGAAAATAGTAGGTAGCGGTGCATGTAGAATTGTACATGTTATCGGTATAGTGACGTGAGTAACGTGACGATATTATTATTATTATTATTATTATTATTATTATTATTGTTAGAGCTCTAATAGCCTTGTTTGTAAGATACTGATGATAATCAACCCCGCTTAATACTCTTGTGTTGAAAGATTGAAACGTCTTCAAAGATTGTTGATGATACCTACACTGCAGGCTCATAAGCTCACAAGAAGAATCACAAAGCAACTCAAGCAAGCTGACTCAGCACACTTTGTAACTAACTTCTTGTTGACTCAGCAAGTTGGTTAGAGTTTGTTATTGCAAGTTAGTTAGGGTTTAGTTAGAGCTGTTTATGAGCTGGCATTCTATATTATGTATATAAATACATGTACTTTGTTTCTGTATTTCATTCATTCAATCAATAAAAACAGATTCTCATTCTAATTGTTTCTCTCTTACATTTCTGGGTTCAATACAGTTTTATCTTTGTTCAAATAAGTAGTTCATGATCATGATGTGATGATCACACTACCATTCATTGTTTTCTGGATTTCAAAGCCTGATTTTATCATGGTATCAGAGCAGAAAGCTTGGGATCAGAGTTGCATTACGATTGTTTGAAAGATTGCTTCAATTTCTCAAAGATTTCTCGAGTTATTTCTCTTCTGCAAATTCGTTTGGTACGCAATTGGTTTTCTGGTGTGATGTTTCTTCCTTTGCAATTTGTTCTACTTTTGTGGTTTGTTTCTGGTGATTTTCTGGTGTAATCTCTTTACTGATCAAGATTGCGATCATTCATTGTTTTTCTCTCGCAATTATTCAACATTATAAGCTCTTTTGTCGATTTACAATCATCTTGTTTTTGATATTATTCTTTGARCATTGTTCTGCTTCATCTTTATGAATTTCTTTTTCCTTGATTGATTCTGAACAAGTAGTTGTTTCTTGCTGGAATATTAGCTTGTTCTTCTTTTCTTTACTCTGCATATTTTGCTTTCAATACTCCTTTTTCTTCTTTCTCAAGAAAATTATATCCAAATTTCTTTGTTACCACCACAACATGACTACACCACCAGAAACACAATCAAACCGAGTTCCTCTTGATGATGCTAGTGATCCGAATTCACCCTATTATCTTCATCCAAGTGATGCTTCATATGTGTTGYTTCCTACTCCTTTCAATGGCACTCATTTCATTGATTGGAGGAGGTCTGTTATGATAAGCTTGTCAGCCAAGAAAAAATTGGGTTTTGTTGATGGCACAATCCCTCAACCTCTTGATACTGATTCTCTCTATGCGGCTTGGTCAAGAGTTAATAGCACTTTGCTCACCTGGTTTATGAAAGTACTTGATCCTACTATTGCAAGAAGTGTGTTGCATTTTCCTACAGCACAAGAAATTTGGAAGAATTTGCATGAAAGATTTGGTCAATCATCAGGCACACAAATCTTTTCTATCTTTCAGAAACTAGNTATAATTGGAAATGATTTTAATTTTGCATATTTTAGGAAAAACTAATGTTAATTAACATTGATAAAAAGCAATTAATTTTGGTTGATTGAGAAATTGATGACTCATTTGTTTAATTTTTTTTTTATAAATTTATATTTATTTTGACTGAGAGCTGTGTGATTATTTGAAAAAAACTATATGTAATTAGTAAGGGTATGAATGTAACTTCATAGGGGGGACACTATTGCTCCCCCTTCCCTTTTATTATAGAGATAGGTTTCCAAATTAAGATTCAAGAGAGTAATTTTAATTCGGTCTAGTATAAGGGGTGATAATTTTTTCATAAAAATTGTTGACTAATTAAGATTGACTTATTATTTATAAATTAAATTTCATATCATTGCTTTCATGGTTTGTAAAATACAATACAAAACCATCAATTCCATAAAGAAATACCAACAAACAAGGGAAAATAACTCAATGTTGGGGTCAAACTATGGAACGTCACCCAAGATACGAAATTACTCTTTAATTTCAAGCTAGAATGATTACCTAATTCGTGGGCTACAACCTATTTTCATTGTTACAATTCACAAAATCCAAGCACGAAAACCAAATTCAAGGTGGCAACAATGTACCGTACCCTTGACTAGAAATCCCTATTTTTATGATCTTGTAGTTAGGCAAGTTCAAAGAAGCCTACAATCCCAACCTAATTTCATCTTTCAATCATTCATTCAGGAGACTAATAACTATGTACTTGTGGTGATCAATCACAAGACCTAGCATGAAAAACTCCTAAACAAGATTAGTGAACACACACAAAAATCAAATTCCACAATTGCTATTAGCATTTCATGGCAAAGTTGAAGGTTTCACCAAACCCTAAAAATTAACTACTCACAATCCATGGCTACTTCAAGAAACACCAATTTAGAGTTCATAATATGTTAATTCAAAGCTAGAATTAACAACAATCAACAATTTGAATCTAATAATCTTCTGACGTGATTAACAATCAAGCACTATAATAATTCAAACAAATTAAATTAAGGTGATTGAACAAGAAATTAGAGGAGAGAGATGTTGATATATTTTAGAGAGTATTAGTTAGGTAATCTCAATGTTTGATGTTTTTGTATGATTAGGATAAGGTGTTGATAACAAACAATCAAAGCAATAGAAAAAAGACATGAATTACAGCTTGCAACATTCACAAGAAGGCATGAGTAGTTAACTCACAACATTTCATGAATAGGCTTGATCATAGTTGCAACTTGCAACATTCCGTGAATAGGCTTGATTGAGTTGCAATTTGCAACATTTCGTGAACATGCATGAGTTGCAACTAGCGACTTTCATGGATGGGCCGCCTTTGTTCTCTATAAATATCAAAATTGATATAATGAAGATGATGCACAATTGAACAAAACCATACATACAAAATGTTCTCTCAAGAAATCTTCATCTATATAAGCCACAAACTATATATCTCTTTTTCATTGAACATTGTTAGTAAGAACGCCGCCATTGTTGATTTCTCCATTGTATCTCA
>SNQN01000164.1:177206-189923 GCA_008642245.1 Bassia scoparia
CAGCATTCCTTTTCCAGAAATGAATCATGCTTATAGCTTGTCATGCAAGAGGAGCAACACAAGTATCATTCTGAATGCAGTGCAGGACACTCAGCTATGTATGCCAACAGGAGACATTTGCTGATTCAAGCCTTCAACTGGAAGTAGCTCACAGCATACAGGCCACCTCAGTTCAGGAATGACAGAAGATCTTCACTCTTTTGCAATTATTGCAAGAAACCAGGGCATGCAAGGATAAATGTTTCAAGCTCCATGGATAACCATCCGAATTCTACAGTCTCAAGGAAATTGGAAAGGGAAGCAGGTGGCGCCAGTGCACAATATGAGGATTCAGAAAAGAGTTATATGTCAGCCAGATCAGACACTCCTCTTTCACTACAGAGCATACAAAAGCTTTTAAGCATGATCAATCAGCATAAGAACAGATGATGCACTATGGGACAGGATAACAGTGCAGCTTGTTTCCTGGCTGGTGAGTATTGCTTTCTATCTGATTCAAATGTTGTTTGATAGTTGATTCTGGTGCAACAAATCACATGACACATGATTTAAGTTTATTTGCTGAGTTTGAGCGCTGTTGATTCTGCTTCAAAGCATCATATTACATACCTGATGGTTCTGCAGTTCAAGTTAAACACAAGGCAATTGTCAAGCTTAATTGTGATATTACACTTAAAAATGTGTTGCATTTCCTAATTTCATTTCCATCTCATTTCAGTAGCCAAATTATGCCAAGACCGTGACTGCACAATAACATTTGATAATAATTATTGTTATGTCCAGGGCCCTTCTCTGAGCAAGCCAATTCAGCTTGGTAAATTCAAACAAGGCTTATACTACAGCCAGAGCTTATCTCTCCTGTTTTCTCTCAAGACAACAGTCTCACCTCACAGACTACTTTCAATCTCAAATCTAGATTTTGCTAAACTTTGGCACCTACGTTAGGACATGCACCTTTCTCTATAATAAACATGTTCAACCTAGTATTAGTGTTACAGATGTCTAAATAATGTCTATGTAAAATCTGTCCTTCAGCAAGACAAACAAGGCTACCTTTACTCTTAGCACTATTAGAAGCAATGTTCCTTTTGAATTGCACACATAGATACATGGGTCCTTACAAGGTCTCTACTCATCATGGCTGTACTCTTTTTCTTACTATTGTAAATTTTACCAGGATCCTGGATATTTCTAATGAAGAATAAGATAATGCTGTCTCTATCTTTCTGTCTTTTATTCTTATGTGCAAACACAATTCCATACTAATATCAAATCCATAGAAGTGACAATGCCCCTGAATTGTGAAGAGATCTAAAAGGTTTTCTTCTTTCTAAAGGATTAAATCATTACAGATCATGTTCTAACACACCACAGCAGAATGGTGTGGTAGAAGAAAACATAAGCATTTATTGGAAACTGCAAGGGCTCCTCCTTTTCCAATCTAATTTGCCTATATCTTTTTGGGGTGATTGCATTTAAACTGCTGCATACATCATTAATAGACCTTCCTTTACAATCTCTGGGATTTGTTTCACCTTATGAAAAAATGTTTAAAACACCACCTACTATGCATACAGAGATCATTTGGTTGTTTGTGTTTTTAACTAGAACTGACAGCCACAAGTACAAATTTGATCCAAGGGCAGACCCCTGCATTTTCATTGGTTATCCTAACTTGCAGAAGGCATATAAAGTCTATAATATGGTTACTAGGAAAACAATTGTCTCTAGAGATGTTGTTTCTATGAGAGCATTTTCCTTTCATTACAAGACTTCAACTACACCACATGCTTCCCTCCTTTTCCTTTCTTTCTTCCTATTACAACTATTAATGCTTCTCCACTGATGATCCTATTTTCACTTCTCTCACAACACAACTTGTCCCCTAATCCACCACCACAAAATCTACTCATGACACCCATTCTGATGTTTCACAACCTGTCATACATCAACATCATCAATCAGACATTCCACCAGAGTTAAAAGTGCACCAGGATACTTAAGTGATTATGTTTGTTCTGCAGCTCAGAATTCCTGGTGTAATATCATTGATTATGCAGAACATACCATGGGCAGATAAATGTTTATAAGCTAAGCTGTCAGATTATGCAGAACCTAACTCTTATACTCAAGCAGTTACTTCTCCTCATTGGATTCAAGCAATGACAAATGAAATACAGGCATTACAATGTAATAATACTTGGACATTGACAAATTTGCCTAAAGGAAAGAAAGCAATAAGTTGCAAATGGGTGTATAGTTAAGCAAAGAGCAGAATGGTCCATAGAAAGGTAAAAGCCAGGTTGGTTGCTAGGGTTTCACCCAAAAAATATGGGTGGATATTGAAGAAACCTTCTCACCAGTTGTTAAAATGGCAACAATCAGATGTATACTAGCTGTGGCTGCCTGCTAATAAATGGGTTTGTTTCAACTTGATGTCAACAATGCATTTTGCATGGTGACCTAGTAGAGGAGTATATATGAGACCCCCAGAAGGGTGGTAGTTGCAGCAGAGCAAAGTTGCAAGCTCAATAAGTCAATTTATGGTTTAAAGCAAGCTTCCAGACAGTGGTTTGCAAAACTTCAAGCAGCCTTACTTTCACAAGGTTTCTCTCCAATCAAGGAATGATTACAGTTTGTTCATAAGACTCATGCAGACAACATCACTATAGCAGCATATATTGTTGATCGATATAATTCTTACAGGGAATGATAAGGAGAGTATTCCTCAATTAAAGGCCTATTTGCATCAGGCATTCACTATAAAGGTTTTGGGTCTACTACATTCTTTCTTGCATAGAGGTTTCACATACTTCTGATGGTATAGCTTTATACACAAAGAAAATTTATCAAGAGCTGTTAGATGCTTCAGATTGGCACCTGCAAGCCTGCCTTATCCTTTTGCCTCAGAATCTTAGTCACAAGGAATTGGGACATTTTGCCAGATCCCTCTTTCTACAGGGCAATGGTAGAAAGTTGAACTTTCTGACTCCACATAGGCCTGATTTGATATACAGTTCCAGCACTAGTCCATTCTTTTCAAGCCTAGGGACAAGTCATCTACTGCTTTACCATTATCAATAAAGATATGTGCAACAACAGCAGGCAAGGTATTTTGCTGAAAGGGCAGATCAGTTGGTTCTGCAAGCCTATAGTGATTCAGATGGGCATCCTGCCCTAAACTCGAAGATCAGTCACTGGCCATGTCATATGTTGGGGTCTTCACCCATAAGTTGGAAGTCTAAAAGCAAAGCACAGTGTCCAAATCTTTCTAGTGAGGCAGAGTATAGAGCCATGGCAGCAGCAGCCAGTGAAGTCACCTGGCTAGTTAGATTGCTTGAAGATTTAAGGTTTCCAATATTAAACCTATTTGCTACACTGTGACAGTATGAGTGCTATTCAAATAGCTAAAAATCCAATCTTCCATGAGCGTACAAAGCACATAGAAGTGGATTGTCATTTGCTAGGGATAAGGTTATGGAAGGCCTTTTCAGTTGACTTATTTGCCAACCTCTTGCCAATTGGCAGATGTCATGACAAAGATACTCCCTTCATCTCACAGCATGAACTTTTGAGCAAACTAGGGATGATCTCACCCCTAGTTTGAGGGGGGGGGGGGTGTTGATGATACCTACACTGCAGGCTCACCAGCTCACACAAAAGATCACAAAGCAACTCAAGCAAGCTGACTCAGACATTTTTGTAACTAACTTCTTGCTGACTCAGCAAGTTGGTTAGAGTTTGTTATTCCAAGATTAGTTAGGTTTTAGTTAGAGCTGTTTATGAGCTGGCATGCTATATTGTGTATATAAATACATGTACTTAGTTTCTGTAATTATTCATTCAATCAATAAAATCAGATTCACATTCTAATTGTTTCTCTCTTACTTTTCTATGTTCAAATCAGTTTTATCTTTGTTCAAGTAAGTAGTTCATGATCATCATGGGATGATCACACTACCATTCATTGTTTTTCTGGATTTCAAAGTCTGATTTTATCATAAGGGATCGGGGGTGTTTGGTACGAGCAACGCTAAATAAATGTAATGGAAAGGATTATGTTAGGGTATTGGTAGCCATTACCATTACTAATTGTTTGGTTTATTAACGGAATGAAAACAATAATCTTGTGTGAATCCATTCAAGAGGCTAGGGTATTAAAATTTGTTTCCATAAAATTTTAACAAGGTAACAAATGCGGGTAATTGTTATTACGTATCCTTAGCAAATGAATTTGTCAACAAATTCTCCTACCAAACATACATTATCTGATGGAAACACTTGTATGATTATGCCTTCTACGTTCTACCAATAAAAATCGCATATTAAACATCCCTTAATCCTAAGAACAACATCAAATTAAAGATTTATTACTTTGAATTGTTTGAAGAGCAAGCAAAATCTGACAAGAATATGACATGGAGAGCCATTGGCAATTATAGTTTTTTGATAGATATAAATAGAGATTTACGCATATCACCGCCCTAAATTTGATAAACCGCTATATTGCACCCCATCAATCCACATTTTAAATGAAATCGACGTGCAGATTGAACTTTGAGACCTTAAAAATGACGATAATGTCATTGGATTATCAATCTACTAGATTGAATGGGAAATCCTCGATAATTTTCTTGGCGGAATAATAAAACCCTTACAACATATAGTTAATTATAAAGGTTGGGCTTCGCCCACATAATTACACTTAAACAAGCTACCAACTACTTAATTAACATTTGATSATTATTATCTTCCTTCAATACAATTACTCAACCATTAACATCGAACGAGGAACGAGCAGATAGAGTCACAGGCTGTTAGCTATCTCAGGTATATGTTCAAGTACATGCATACTTCACCACATGGAGTCCAAGTTGAATGGTTGCTCCTGAAGTTGTTGCTCTTGGTTTGCTGTCTGATTCTGTTGTTGCGGCGTAGTTTGAAACACCTTGTCAGCAGACGACGAAGGGAAATCAGAACATAAGTCAGCTCCTAGGGGAAATCCTTGATTATTGCTAGCCAAGAATGAGTAGTCATTTGTAGTTATAGTTGCTTCGCTTGGTTGATGATGATGATAAGTACTACTGGCAGCAGCAGCAGCAGTGGCAGTGTTCCTAAATTGCAGCGCCTTTAGCAGTAAGGAATTGACTGTGCTGTTTAGATTCGGAGTAAGGAAGCTAGTAGGCCATGACAATGAAGGAAGAGTTGCCATATCTCTTGCCCAATTCAAGTTTATGTTGGGATTTTCGCCGATATTAGCATAGTTTTGTAGATTATTAGCAGGGTAGTTGAATCCAACACTTTGAGGACTTGATAAGGTGTTCAAATTTGGTAGTTCAATGTCTCCAAATTCATTTGTTGTTGTGTTGGTGTCATCGGGTGATTCTTGTGAGACTTGTGAAGGTGAGGTTGGTTCCGGCTTTTTTATTGCTACACTTTTCTGGAAAACCCTACATACCACCCATTCCTCCTGCAAATCAATGAATAATAACACGTCATATTGTTGTGTTTATTTTGTTATCACACTGCACCACACAGAATAGTAAAATTCTCCATCACGACGATGTGCCTTAGCTTGAAAACAATTTATTGCATGGTTATCAAATTCAAATTAACCTAGAGCTCAAGTAACTATTCTTTTCTTCTCTTTATGTTTGTCTCGCTTTGACCAAATTTATCTTGTAAATGAGACAAACATTTTAAAACGTGTGACAATCTTGTTCCAATATCTCTTGTATATCCAAATATATAATATATATATATACATATCTATAAATTTACGTTTAATTTCCATGCATGTATGTCATATGATTGTTGGTAAGTGTAACAAAAGAAAGATGAGATAAGATAAAAAGTACCTTGGTTGGTTTGAAAGAGTGCTTATTGTGAAGACGATATTCATGCATAACCCAATTAGTTTTTTCACCCTTTGGTGCTCTTCCACGGTAGAAAACCAACGTCTTCTTCATCCCAATTAGCACCCCTCCTCGAAATATTTCCTTGTCTTTCCCTGTTGTTTTCCAGTAACCCGCTTCTGTCGCRCGATTTGTTCTTAACCCTGTTGGGTATTTTCTGTCCCTTAGGCTGAAAAAATACCATTCTTTTTCTCCCATTGAAGCTTTTGCTGCACGAACATGACACAAGAGACCCGTTAAGTTATTAGMGGTGACGTAACCACCAGCTTGTTACTTGCAGGTGGCCATGTAATAATGTATATATCATCCTAGATTACAAAATATTAACAATTTCAGATAGTYAAATATAATAAGATGAAATTACAAAATTACCAGGAAGATCCCAAGGTTCACACTTGTTAAGATCAACATCAGCAATAGCCTTAGAAGAGAAACCAAAATCAGAGACCTTGTTCGATAGATAGAACGTAATGAGCTCCTCGTCCGTCGGGTGAAACCTAAACCCTGGAGGGAGATTCTCCTCCATTGCTTAACCTTCGATTTCCSGTTCCGACTTATATATATATATATATTTATATATTTAGTGTCAATCAAACACGTACGATAAATTCGAATTCGAAGGGGCCGGGAGAAATGAAGGTACGGACGAAAGGGGGTTTAAATACAAGGTAGACAAGATGAAAGCAAGCTTAAAGGAGGCAGCAAGTTTGTGTATTAATGAGATTAATGCATTATATAATAGCTCTTTTAATATAATGCTTCATCAACAAGCSTTTTAGGTATTTCTAGTCTACTTTACTTACTATTTGTCTCGAAACTGACCAGCTAACATTTTGACAAACATGGTTCTTGTGATTTTTCTTATTTTTCATTTGTCCATTTGGGATTTTTTTAATTTCTTATTCTCCAGGTACTATGCATGGTTTTTGGACGTAAATTTGTCATTTGAGATTTCTTTGTTTATTTTGACCATGTACCTAAACTGRAATTAATAACAATAATATATTTCATATTAATTACCTTAATTGATGTATGTGTTTACTTTATAATCACTATAATAATAGGAATAATGAAGGGCAGTATATAAGAAGTATAATCACTATTAATATAAAACGGACAAAAATAAAAAGTGAATAGATCAATATGAAACGGACATCAAAAATTAAAGAAAAGGGGAGCAGAACAATATGAATGGGACGAGTATTAGATTGTCATCAGGTAGTAATAATGTAATATCATGTACTACGTTTTCGTACGAATTATATTTATTTATGGACTATGATGTAAGCCTAATTACATTATTGTGCAATAATGGATTTTTTTTAATAGTTTGCCATCAATATAAATTTTTTTTCGCYCAAAATCTAAAAGATCATTAATGTAGAAAAGTCAAATGGCAATTACAATCCAATTCCGCAGAAACTAAGTAACAACTACAAATACACTTATCCAAAGAACGAAATACATCGTACGATTGTTCAAATTCTAGAACAAATAAAGCCTAAAGGAAACTTTCATCCGAAGCAATACCATCTGTGAATTTGCGCGAATTCGGCATAATAACTGATGTAAAGTTAATTGGATAACCATCCTTGAAGAGTCACTTAAAAATCTCCAACAATCGAACTAATCGAAGCGGTCGGATCTTCATAATCAATGAAACCCATAACACACTACTCATAACAACTAACTCCATAGATTAAATCTAGGAGGAGAACATCAACAGAATAAAAACCAAACAACCTAGAAACCACCTTAAGGCGCAAATTTATTAGACAAAAAAAAAAGACCCAAGAGGCGTAGTATTCAAATAAACTATTGCACGCAAGAACCGTTCAATGCCGCGAAAGAAAACAAAACAGTAAAACTACTCTCTCCAACCAAAGTCTTGATTCAGGCCGCACCCAAMCCTAAGAACCGTTTCAATCCCATGAATAGACCAAATCCAGCCACCACCTCCGGAATTGAGACTCTAGAGGCCCGAATCCCACCGTCGATCTCTCGCGAGACGAGACGATAGTCCAACACGACAACAGGTGATGAATACCCACACAAACACGAAGGTCGGAAGCAAAAATATGGAACCAAGTAAAAAAGAAAACAAAATAAAAAAACCTGAAAGAAAGAAAACCTTGCTTCAATCAGTTTGCAAGCAAACAAAACAGCCCCGACGTCCGAAKCCTAAACACGAATCACAAAGGGCGGAGCGGGCGAACCAAGACCAATCCCGAAAGGCACTAGCCTTGTCCCAACATCTGCGATCCCCAACYACTCGGAGGAAACGCACGCAAAACTGCTTGCGTCGCACCCCGAAACAAACCAAGGGAAAGGAAAAGAGAGAGGGATTCGCCGGCAACAAGGAGAGGCCGCAGCCCTACCCTGGTCGACGAGCCCCTACCAATGGAAAGCAAAGAGTTGAGCCGAGGGAGATGACAGATAAGTGAAGGCACAACGAGAGGGAGCGAGTTGCCATCAATATAATTTTAGGTTATGCTCCAAGTTTATTATGAGCCATGAACTGAAATTCTAACGAGCATGATGGTCTAGCCTAATATATTTATCTATCCTTAACAGGGCTTTTGCTTCCCTTGTTGAAATTTGGCATGTCCATATTTTGAAAAAAAAAAATCCAAAAAATACATTTGCTTATTCTATTTACTTTTGCATGCAATATTTTGCTAACAAAATGAGTTATAACTCGCAACATTTTGCGAACAAACATAAATTACAACTCGCAACATTGCACATGATAGTTGTTTTTTTGCGGATTATACCCACTGTTTTTGTAGTAACCATGTATCTATTCTAAACTATTGTTGTATATTTTAATTTCATGTCATTGATCGCTTAATATTTTTCTATACAAGGTATGAACGTCTTCTCTTTCTTTTATCTTTAGACTTCGAGTCATATTGTATTTGTAATAACTTTATTGTTGGAAAACAATTTTTCTTTAACTGAATTTGTATGTATGGAAATTTTTTTTTTCCTTTTTTAAATTGAGTAAAATAACAACTTTGTTTCAATACAAGAAATATTAAAATTAAAATTTTGACAATTATACTTTGTAAGAAGTAAGTTGTGAAGGCTTAAGAAAAATTACATTTAAAAAACATTTTTGTTTAGATACATGAAAAATACAATTCCAAAATTTCGATTACCTTGCTTCATTAAAAAATTGCAGTAATTTTGAATAGAAAAATTGATTTTTTGATAAAAGGATATAATTTTTTTTATTGTTATCAAGTTTTTTTCATTATTTTATATCTATTATCATTACATCTCACTGTTATTATAAAATCAAAGTTAAATAAAAAATAGGGTTTTTCTAAGATATTTCCTTGAGTTTTTGCATTTTCCAAAGTGACTCCACAATTTTGAAACTTTCTAAGTTGTGCACCCGAGTTTTTGTTTTCTTACAAGATTTACCCCTCAAGAGTCCTTAACCAAGGTTAACTTAAAACATTTTTWAAAAAAACCCCCACCACGGCACTACCCATCCCAGCCCACCAGCACCCACCACGGCACCACGCCCTCACCCTCACCCTCACCCCACTATCAACCTCAACCTAAACCTCACCCTCTCCAARGAACCACASACAACCACACCAAACAACCCGAACTAACAACCCCATCCATTTACCACCACCGCAAATATAAACCCTAACCTTAATTCAAACAATAAACCACTACACGCGGCTGGGTGCAGCTTGATTCGAAGGGCGAGTCAAGTACGACAGGTGGTGCGACGATGAGGCATTTGTGTTGGGCTTGATTCACAAACAGTGGGGTCGCAATTTGGTGGCGTGATTGTGGTTTTGTTCACGTGTAGTGGTGGTGCAATATGGTAGGTAGGTATCGCGGTGGGCTAGTGTTGGGGCTTGTGTTGGGTCCCTTTGATGGTGGTGCAGTGGCAGTGCACCAGTTGAGACACACACACAAAGAGAGAGAGAGAGTGAGTGAGAGAGAGAGCGAGAGAGAGAGAGAGAGAGAGAGAGTGGTTGGGGTTGTGTTATTTTTGTTTTTGTTTTTATTTTTGTTTTTGTTTTTTATTTATTTAAAAGTTAACCCTAGTTAAGTTTAGTTAACTATAGAAGGATAAACCTTGTAAAACCACTAAAACTCGGGTGCACAACTTAGAAGGTTTCAAAATCGTGGAGTCAGCTTGGAAAACGCAAAAATTCGAAGGCATATCTTAGAAAAATCTTAAACAATAAATTTGTGCCTTGCACGAGATAAATACTATTTTTAATTTTAAAACTAGGATATTGTGTATTGGTTTTTCTAACACATTTTAGAACATTTTATTCTGAAAACTAATTTTGTATTTAGAATAATTTAGTTTAACACATTTTATACTTAGATGGATTTTTTATCCATAACTACCAAAGTTTCACAATTTTTTGCGAGAATAAACTGCCTTATAAAAAAGTTTTTTTTTTCCAAAGGTGCAACAGTTCATACTTTTATTGTTTGTTGACCACAAACACTCAAAAGTTGACTTTGAATTTTCGACCATGAAATAACACGAGATTTTTTTCCAGTGAAATATATAAATCTCAGGGGTACCCCATGAAAATTCTCAAATGTTTTCATCCAAAACTGCCACATTCATACCTTTGTTTATTGACTTTCAATCTACGTTATTAAATTACACGTTCCTTACAAGCGACTTGACTTCTTTATATCCCATTTTTCTTCCTTTCCCCGCCCTCTATATTATCACCGGCCTATCTTCTCCTCTATTTTGAGTTCTTTTAGGCTAGTTTAATTTGTTATTTAGGACCGAGAGAAGAGAGGAAAAATGAAGAAAATCGGGAAAAAAATCTCGTGTTATTTCATGGTCGAAAATTCAAAGTCAACTTTTGAGTGTTTGGTGGTCAACAAACAATAAAAGTATGAACTGTTGCACCTTTGGAAAAAAAACTTTTTTTTATAAGGCAGTTTATTCTCGCAAAAATTGTGAAACTTTGGTAGTTATGGTAAAAAATCCATCTAAGTATAAAATGTGTTAAACTAATTATTCTAAAATACAAATTAGTTTTAAGAATAAATGTTCTAAAATGTGTTAAGAAAACCATACACAATATCCTAGTTTTAAAATTAAAAATAGTATTTATCTCGTGCAAGGCACAAATTTATTGTTAAGATTTTTCTAAGATATGCCTTCGAATTTTTGCGTTTTCAAGCTGCTCCACGATTTTGAAACCTTCTAAGTTGTGCACCGAGTTTTAGTGGTTTTACAAGGTTTATCCTTCTATAGTTAACTAACTTAACTAGGGTTAACTTTTAAATAAATAAAAAAAAACAAAATAAAACAAAATTACACAACCCAACCACTCTCTCTCTCTCTCTCGCTCGCTCTCTCTCTCTCACTCATCTCTCTCTCTTTGTGTGTGTGTTCCCATGGTGCACTGCCACTGCACCACCATCAAAGGACCAACACAAGCCCAACACTAGCCCACGCGATACCTACTACCATATTGCACCACCACTAACACGTGAACAAAACCACAATCACGCCCCAAATTGCGACACATGTTTGTGAATCAAGCCCAACACAAATGCCTCATCGTCGCACCACACTGTCGTACTTGACTCGCCTTCGAATCAAGCTGCACCCAGCCGCGTGTAGTGGTTTATTGTTTGAATTAAGGTTAGGGTTTATATTTGCGGTGGTGGTAAATGGATGGGGTTAGTTCGTTGGGTTGTTTGGTGTGGTTGTCTGTGGTTCGTTGGAGAGGGTGAGGTTTAGGTTGAGGTTGATAGTGGGGTGAGGGTGAGGGTGAGGGCGTGGTGCCGTGGTGGGTGCTGGTGGGCTGGGATGGGTAGTGCCGTGGTGGGGGTTTTTTTTAAAAATGTTTTTAAGTTAACCTTGGTTAAGGACTCTTGAGGGGTAAATCTTGTAAAGAACAAAAACTCGGGTGCACAACTTAGAAGTTTCAAAAATTGTGGAGTCACTTTGGAAAATGCAAAATCAAGAAAATATCTTAGAAAACCCTATTTTTTATTTAACTTTGATTTTATAATAACAGTGAGATGTAATGATAATAGATATAAAATAATGAAAAAACTTGATAAACAATAAAAAATTATATCCTTTTATCAAAAATCAATTTTTTCTATTCAAAATTACTGCAATTTTTTAATGAAGCAAGGTAATCGAAATTTTGGAATTGTATTTTTCATTGTATCTAAACAAAATGTTTTTTAAATGTAATTTTTCTTAAGCCTTCACAACTTACTTCTTACAAAGTTAATTGTCAAAATTTTAATTTATATTTCTTGTATTGAAACAAAGTTGTTATTTTACTCAATTTAAAAAGGAAAAAAAAATTTCATACATACAAATTCAGTTAAAGAAAATTGTTTCCAACTAATAGTTATTAACAATACAATATGACTCGAAGTCTAAAGATAAAGAAGAGAAGACGTTCATCACCTTGTATAAGAAAAATATTAAGCGATCAATGACATGAATTAAAAATATAACAACAATAGTTTAGAATAGATAATGGTTACTACAAAAACAGTGGGTATAATCCGCAAAAAACAACTATCAGTGCAATGTTGGAGTTGTAATTTATGTTTGTTCGCAAAATGTTGCGAGTTATAACTCATTTTGTTAGCAAATATTGATGCAAAAGTAAATAAATAGCAAATGTATTTTTTGGATTTTTTTTTTTCAAAATATGGACATGCCAAATTTCAACAAGGGAAGAGCAAAAGCCCTGTTAAGGATGATAAATATATTAGGCTGGACCATATGCTCGTTAGAATTTTCAGTTCATGGCTCATAAAA
>SNQN01000164.1:191152-201570 GCA_008642245.1 Bassia scoparia
TGGTGTCCTCAACATTTTCAAAATTCATGTGGTGCCCCATTTTGACCAAAATAATTCATTACTAAGGCAAAGCGGAAATTCAGATGAATTTTTTGGGTCTTTAATTACCAAAATGCCATTGATTTTGTATTTTTTTTTCACATGTTTCACATGATAGCCACACTTATTCATGAAATCTCATCTTCCAACCCTTTTATTCAACCCAAAGAAATATCAAAATTACCACTTTGSCTTAGTTATGAATTATTTTGGTAAAATGAGGTACTACATGAATTTTGAAAATGTTCAAGATATCACGTGAAATACTATAAATTTCAGGGGTATCCCATGAAATATCCCTAACATTTTTATAAAATAGTTTTTCGCAAAAATTGGTAAAATCTTAGAAGTTATGGGCAAAAAATCCTACTTCCTCCGTTTCATTTTAATTACTAGCAACTTTTGCCATTCAGGGAAATATCATATTACTAGCAACATTCATTTACTTTCCATCTCTAGTAAACTTTTTAGTTTGAAATGACCAACTTACCCTTACTAAAAAACTTTAAACATGATTGTATACCACATTTCTCTCTCTTAATTAGTAATGGCAATAATATTGTCTTTTACACTTTATATACACAATTTGCAAAATTTCGCCTACGAGTCCGAACCCACTTGAAAGTTGCTAMTAAATTGAAACGGATGAAGTATTTAAAATTTTACTRCAAATTTAGAATTTTGTAACGGGAGCATGATATGCTAATTCGAGGAGTATGATGGACCGATTAGCCTTGAAGCCTATTCATAGAGGTCAGGTTCCAATAGCAGATAACTAGTTAATACCCGAGCAAATGCTCGACTTTCAAATAAAATACAAAATACCATAAATAAAAGGAAAATTTGTTGAAAACTACCTTTTTTTTCAAAACTTTAGAAATAACTACCCACTATTTTTTTTATTAAAAATAACTACCTACATTTTACAAAACCTTTGTAAATCACTACCTCATTTAGTTTTCAGACCAAATGAAAACCATTTCCGACGTGGGTCCCACCTCTTGTTCCTTTCTTTCTCCTTTCTCCTCCATTACCGCCTCCACCAAGCAGCCCCACCTCCATTACGGCCACCACCGGGCAGCCGCACCTCCATTACGGCCACCACTGGGCAGCGTAGCCCTACGACCACCACAAAGCAGCCCCACCACTACACCCTTTCCCTTACTTGTACCCCTCTTCTCCTCCGATCCTTACTCTCATCGTATCACCACCATGGCACCACCGCACCTGCGCACCACTCTCCCTTACTCCAACACCCCGGCCCTCTTCCCRACCGTACCCCGAAAAAATTGCAGAAGTATTCATCAATGGCCACTATTTCTCCCCCCTCTATTTGACAGAAAGAAAACCCAGAATTCATCAATGGCATATTCACTCACCAAAAAACATCAAACATCAAAAATATGAAAAATTAACAATAAAGATTGAAAAAATAGTGGAATATAATTTGAGCAATTGGTGAGCTTTCCGCCATTGATGAATTATCATCATTGCATCTTCGTGTATTATTATCATAATTGAGCATCTTCGTGTATTATTATCATTATTGACCAACTGCCCCAGAAAAAAGGAATTTTTGTGGGAAACATTGAGCAATTAGAGAGTTAGGGTTACCTTCAACCTCATCACTCCAATCCTGGCATAGAAGGATATTATGAATAATATACCGGCCACTAATAAAAGCTCCTTGGTTTTCAGCAATGATATCAGGCAGAAGCATCTTAAACCGTCCACATAACACCCTAGAATTGCACTTATAAAGCACATTACAACAAGAAATAGGCCGGAATTGCGTAACATCAAAAGGGCAAGCAATTTTTMGGATAAGAGTAATAAAAGTAGCATTGAGTTGCTTCAAAACTTTCCCATGTTGAAGACACTATTTCACAGCCGAAATAACATCCTTACCTATCATACTCCAATTATCCTTGAAAAAAAAGAGACAAAACCATCAGACACAAGTGCCTTATCTCTGTAGATTAGAAAACATACCTGCTTTGAATCTACCTCATACAGTGTAATCCAGCATATCAACAGCCTGCGTTTCAATGTTGTCTGTAAGTAAAGACCGACAAACGCACAATCTCCATGTCATAGGTGCCCTCACGCTCCAAAGAACTCCCAGCAAAACTTTTTTCTGCTCAGTTGGACTTCTTTGTCTTTTGATGTTGATATTATATAGGAGATGTACTGCCAGTGGATTCCTTGTTCCTGTGACGCCATAAGGGTTGGTTTGGATACTTTTTTCTGTTCTATAATATATGTCTTTAATATAGGGTCGCCAGCAGATGAACAATCCTGTGGACACGCGATGTGAGAGCTCGTTGCGCCCAAAACTTAACCGCGCCTTGGGCTTCTTCATGCGCGTGATCTGCATTCGCTCTCTTTGGATCGTCTCGACCCTTCGAGCGGCATTGCCCTCATCGGCTCGCAGCACATCCTGACGCATCTTGTATCGCTGCCCCTCCGCTACGGCTCTGCTTCTGCGTAGTTTGTGCGTATTTGATTCTCCTAGTTACCAGCACATATTATACTTGGAGTAGACACAACAGGGATAGCGATGCTCGTGCGTTGTGTTTGCAAGCTTGATAGAGTGCTGGATTAATGAGCTTGGCTTGAGTGTTTCCTACCACTTCTGCTACTAATTTTTTAAATGAAGCTAGTCTCTGACTCATGTCCGCTGCTTGTTCTGACAGTTGGGGGAACTTTGGTGGCAGAAACACTTTCAAAATTACTTTCGCATGTTGGTCTTCTGCTAACGACTTTGCTCAATTGCTTGCCATAGGGGGTCATCCAGCTTGAGGGTTTCGCTCATGTTTCAGTGTCCAAAGATTGAAAGAGAGTCAAGAGTGGTCTCAAACGTTTGGAATCAAGCTGGTTTTTATTGATTTGCAGGGCTTCGAGAAAATAAGGCAATGACACTGAATCTCATGCAAGCACAAAAGTTTACGATATCAGCCTAAGGGATGTCGCTTTGTTTAATCGCGAGAGACTTGCACCATAAAGAGTACTTGCAGGCACATGGGACTCATTTGAGTTTTTTTGAGACAAAATGCAAAGGTAGCCTGGTTAAAAGATCGGTGATCGGTAAACACTGCCTTGTTTCAACAGAGCAATTTAAAAAGAGGCGACTCCAGAATAATATTCATGCTATTCATGGACATGGCAGGGGTTCTAGGGTTTTCGCAACTGGACATTGGTGCAAGCGCTTTCTTACATGTTTCACCAAGTTTTATGCTCTGGGGTCTATATGGAGTCGGCACCTCGAACATGGAGATTGTGGTTGTGGTCCTTTACTCGAAAGCTGGAATGTTCTTGGAAGCATTAACAGACAACATAAGAGGCTTGCTTAGAATGCTGATTACCTATAGAGAATAAGCAGGCTATTTTTCTATCTAATGGGATAAGCACCTGGTCTGATGGTTTGGCCCCTCATTTGTTTTTCAAGATAATGGAGTATGATAGTAGGATGTTATTTCGCTGGTTGAAACAGTGTCTTCCATGGGAAATTTTTTGACAGCAACTCAAATGCTACTTATTATAACTCTTATCCTAAAAATTGCTTGCCCTTTTGATGTTATGCAAATCCGTGCCCTGATAGTTAAGTCATTTTCTAATTGTAATGTGCTTTATAAGTTTGCATTTACTCATGATTATGGGACAGGTTTAAGATGCATTCTTGCCTGATATATTGCTGGAACCAAGGGAACGCTTTTGTTAGTGGGCCGTTTATATATTATATTAGAGTAGTCTTTCTAGCTAGGGATTATGGTCCGCAACTACTGGTAGGAGGCTCTGTTAGGTCTAGTTGTCTTATGAAGATTGGACTGTGGCAAAGCTTATGATACACATGGAGTGGGATTTTTTCGGGAGCTTCTTTCTTGTTTGGGCTTTCCTTCGCCATTTTCTTCTCGCCTCATTTATGCTAATGTGTGTCTTCTCCTATGGTATTTCATGCGTTTATTAATATGGGTCTTCTCATACATTGGTTTCTTCTGCCTAAACGGGCGTTTGAGGCTCAGGTCTGAAAGTGAACCCCTGTCTCCTCTCCCTCTTTTGTTTGTTGATGACGTGATGGACTGACGTTCTAAGGGGATATGAAACACATAGTGGCTAACTACCAATTAATCAGTTTTTATCCTAAGAGCACGCGCTTAGCAAGCTTCCCCATTCATGTCTGTATTTAGCACTGATTGTATACTATGGCTAGATTATGTGTGTAGATAAAGGGGATATAATGGAGTCCATTGGGCTGTTCGAGTGTGCGTGCTTCAAGTTTTCTCTGATTCTTTTGGCTTAGGATAATTTTCATCAATCAGCAGATTTAACTCACTGTAGAGGTATGACTCACCCGAGCGCCAGTTCGTGAGGCTGTTATTGTCCGAACATTTGTTTTCTCCTTGTTTTCTACCTTTCAGTATTAGGGGTTCACATTTCTCCTTCTAGAAGCCTGGTGTACCACGGTGCGAGATGACTTGTGGGAGAAAGATGACCTCATAAGATCCGAAGTGTTGGACGTTTCACAGACATTTTCTTTTTGCGGGTAGAGTTCAGCTTATTAATTCAGTGTTGCTGACAATCCATTTATACTAGTCCTAGGTTTTCCTTTTACCACAGGCAGTCATTCATGCTATTGAGAGGATCTGTCGAGCTTATTTGTGGCAAGGTACATGTTTTCTTACCAAGGRAGGCTCAGTTAGATGGGAGGAGGTTTGTAAACCTATACAGATGGGTGGCCTAGGCATTAAAAATATCAGTGTGTGGAATATATGTAACATCGCTAGGCATGTTTGGGCCATAGCGCACAAAAAAGACAACTTGTGGATAAAACGGGTCCATTTTGTGTATATTAAGCAGCGGAGTTGGTGGGATTATCAATGTCCCATGGATTGCAGCTGGGTGTGGAGGAAGATTTGTATGGTCAAGGATCTAATTGTGAGACAGGGTTTGCAGAGTGAGCTTATGCGCATGYCCCATTTCTCTGTTTCTACTTTGTACCAGAAGATGGAGCCACTGGCAGAGCGGGTTCATTGGTGTGCTTTAGTTTGGAATAGACTCACTGTTCCTAAGCACATGTTTATAGCTTGGTTGGTCATGAGAGATCGYCTGAAAACTAGGATGCGTTTGATGCATTTAAAGGTTGTTGATGATGATACTTGTATTTTATGCCGAGCTCAGTGTGAATCTTTGGCCCATTTGTGTTTTGGTTGTCCTGTGACTTGTTTGGTTTAGGATAAGATCAAACAATGGCTGCCTGGGAGTTTCTGCAATACCTATAGCTCCAGTTTCAAGAAAGTGCAGCGGAGCTCGAAAACAAAATCTCAAAAAGCCTTTTGTTATGCTGTTGTTAATGCTTCAATGTATTTGATTTGGAGAGCTAGGAATAYCTTGTTGTGGTCCCATAAAGTGATTAATTGTGATGCCTTGTATAATCAGATCAAGGAAATTGTTGTAGCCAGGGTCCGAAGTGTTCTTCCTTCTAGGATCTCTCGGAGGGATCAGGCTTGGTTTGATAATGTTGCTATGTAATTAGTGGGTTGTTTAGTCTGGGTCTCTTAAGGGGTGCCAACCTAGTTGGGATGCCTTGGTTTCCTAGACTTTTTAGGTTGTAATGTTTCTTGTGCTTATTGGATTTTATTTTACTTAGCAATAAAAAAACATTGAGCAATTCGAAATTGGAGGAATTACACAACAAGAGCATGGAAAATATGGTTTTTTGTGGAAAGTTGAATTGAGCAATTTGTTGAAAAATTGAACGAATTATACACAGCAAAAGATCTCGACTTCCTGCGTAGTGGATGTGAATAAGAATAAGCATGTGAAATAGATTTAAAGTTGAATTGAAAAAAGCATGATACAAGGTATTTGCGGAAATTATGTGATTGTTGAGGCACAAATAAACAAATGGATGTAGCAGAATATAGATTTTTTTGGGAGTTGAATTGAAGAAGAAGAGGAAATCGTGATTACCAGGAGGAAAATAGTAAGACAATGGGGGACCACTTACCGTTCAGTACCGGGAAAACAGCCCGGAAAACTACAAGTGGATAGTGAATTTACAAAGGTTTTGTAAAAATGTGGTTAATTATTTTTAATAAAATAATAGTGGGTAGTTATTTCTAGAGTTTTGGAACAAAATGGGTAGTTTTAAGCCAAATTTTAAATCAAACACTATTATTTTAACTGTGATTATTCATAATAATAGTCAATGTTTTATTTTGTGATCAATTAATAAAACTATATATGTATAGTCAATTAATAAATGTATTAAATTTTTATCCAAAGTACAATTTTTATCCTCACTTAAATGTTTTCTTATAATTTCTTGATTAATAATATTAAATCAATAATATAATAAAATATATAATTTACATAATTAAGGTGAAAATGGGAGGAAATTGGGGGAAAAATATGAAGGGTGTGATTGCCATTAATATGTTGTTAGATATAAAATGCTTGGTTTGAGATTAATGAATACTCCTTCCTATTTCACCTTTAATTTTCTGCCATTTACTTTTCACGTTTTGGTCAATGCACAACTTTTGTATGCTAAATATCTTTAGTTTTCTACATCAAAGTAATCAAAAATTATAAAATTGAATTGGAACTTAACAATCTACGTTACTTATCGTTAGCACGATTCAAATAGTAGCCAACTTAACTATATCCACTTTACTATATCTGACGAAAAATTCCAAAGATTCTTATAATTTATGAATACTAACAGTTTCCTTAGACATGAATGTTAAGATGAGAAGAGTATATAATTCAATATATTTATATTGCTACCTTATTTTTGGCAGTTGCCGCTAAGTAAACATTCCTTAGGACGTTTGTAGAAGTTGGAAATCATCTCACATGCATGTTTCATCTATCTTATGCATTAACAAACGGTGAAATCAATGATTTGTTTTACTTGTAATGTACCTGCAATTTTAATAATTGTCTTCTCCTTGCGTTGTCATTGTATCTCGTTGTATTACGTTTAATTTTAAGGGTCATTTTGAATGTTCGTTTACCCTCTTTAATTTAATTCAAATAGGTCAAATGTAATTTTCAACAACTTTTTTTTAAATGGTTCTAAGTCTAAGAGGGGGGAAAAGTTATTGTTACCTTCATTGTTAATAAGTTTAAAAATAATAGGGTTTTTCTATAATATGCTCTCGAATTTTCGCGTTTCTAAGCTGACTTACGTTTTTGAGAATGTCTCAGTTGTGTATATGAGTTATGTTTTTTTTTTTTATAAAGTTTGCCCTTTAAGAGTTACTATTTAACCAAGGTTAACTTAAAAAATATTAAAAAAAACCACCACACCCTCATCCACCTAAACTAACCCAACGACCAAACACCACCCCACTAGATCACCACTCAGACCCCACCCCACTAGATCACCACTCTCACACCACCACCAAACTCTGCTGGCTAGTTGGCCTCCATTGAACACTTAAGCGGCCACCATTGAAAACTCACGCAACTACATCAACACACAATGCACTCACACCAAACATTGTCGACCCCCACTAAACACACGCACAACCCACAACCCATCAACACACCACCCCCGTCACCCACTATCACACAACCCAAACTACACAGTACGAGCGTTGGGTGTCACCGACCAGATTGGGTTCTGATCCCTCTACTCTGGGGTACAATAGGTGATGATTGCGGGTTTGCTAGAATTGAAATTTTTGCATTTTGCATAGCCTGGAGTGTGTGTATCATACTCAAACGAGTAGAGAATGTCTCCACCGCACTTCTTTCGAAGAGCTACGGAACCCAATTTAAGCCTTGCCTATAATGCATAAAGTAAGGCGAAGACTCCATAGTCTGTCGTGTACCGAAGGTTATGGATTAGGGGACAAGGGTAAGGTGAAGTAGTGCACACACCCCCCGGCCCCGCATCTGCGGCCTCATCTGCGTCATTGTCCAAAATTCAACAACAAACATATTCCGTTTTAAAACCTAAGCATGAAAAGTTACTAGGCGGTTGTTTAACAGTAATATATGCAAATAATGTCTAGTTGTTGTGGCAGATGTTGTTTATTCATATTTTCAAGTACCTAATGTCAGTTGTCCATTGTTAGTCTAATTAGGCGTGAGAACATGAAATTTTTCGATCTTGTTTAAGACATACTATTGGTGAATGTTAAGGATGCAAGCACTCGTACGAGAAATTGAAAGTTTGCCTTAAGGTTGCTTTTAATTTGATTGTCGAGTAGTTGTTGATCAATTTACATGCAAAAAGACATAGAAAGTCGAATTTCTAATACAAACATGCAAAGGGGGATTAGAAACGAGATGTTGGCCTCAAACTTACCTTGGAACGTGATGTCGTAGACCAAGGATGGAGCTTCATACTCGTAGGAACCCTTATCGAACCCCCTTATTCGAACTTAGATCTAATGTGTTTATGTGTTTGAATGTGTTTTGAGAGAGTTTTAGAGAGAGAGAGAGAGAGACAGAGAGAGAAGGAGAGAGGTTGTAAGACGAGTGAAAAGTCAAGCAAAGTTTTGAAATGAGTCATAGGGGGTGCCTATTTATAGGRAAGGTGGCAAAAAGGAAGGAACACTTATGCATAATACGCCCAAGTGGGCGTAGTTGCGCGCAATTGTTCTTTCCTTATTTTGCTTGATTTCTTTGCCTTTTTTTACTTCATGCGTATGAAATAAAATCATTATAAAATCAAATAAAATATTGTGCTTGAATTTATACAATTGAGGCWGATTTTATACTGATCCTTAGGATATTTGGCTTCCTCAAGACGGCTTTCACAAGGCACAATATCCCTAGACGCCCCATTTTGCTCGGTTTTGCGATTTTGCTTAAGAAATGCATAACTATTTTTTCACAAGTCGAAAAATTATGGAAAAATGTGCCAAATTTTTTTCGTAAAATCCAGCCTTTTGTGTTAAAATCTTGTGATTTTTAGAGCTGTATTGTAATTTCATTAATTATTGCAAACTAAATTAAATTGTTAGAAACTCCGAAAAATTGCAAAAGTGCTTAGAAAAACCCAAGAAAATTTAGAAAAATTATGGAAAAATGTTTTAAAATAAGTTAATTTTTTTTTAAAAATTAAAACTCAATTTTAGGGGTGTTGTGTGTTTGAAAAACTGCTTGGTGACTTGCCTTTTTTAAGGCCTGTTAGGGTCTTAGCTCTCTCGATACGGCTTGTGTGTTGTAAGGGGTGTTTTATCATTGGTCATTTTTGGGCTAGGGACAAATGTAGGTATCTACCCACACCAGCACCCACACACCCACGCAATCAACCCTTCGCGCACCACCACAAACCCGAATATAACCAAATTTAGCACCGACATCAAGCACCACATTGGTTACATTTTTCAATTTGAACCATCAGCAGATCTAGAGTAAGATTTTGCACCACTTCAAATTTCAGTTTACAATTCGAACTATCGATWTCGTCTAATGTATAAGGGAGTTGGGGAATGAGATTGCACGACTCACAAGTGAGAAAGGATTTTGGCGGTGTGGAGAGCAAATCCGAGAGAGTGCAAGGGTGCAYGGCAAGGAAATCGAGCAGACCTGATGCGGTGGTGGAGGAGAGAGGACGAGGCATTGATGGGTTGCATGTTGCTGCTGTTGGTGGTTGTTCATTGCTAATGTGGAGGAGAGAGAAGGTGGCTGGGTGGTTGCATGATTTTCTGGTATTCTATTTTTTATTATTTTAAATTTTAACTCTAGTTAACAAGAGTTAACTATAGAGGGGAAAAGCTTATAAAAAACAGAAACTCGGGTGTAAAATGGGAAATTCTTAAAAAACGTGGAATAGCTTAGAAAACGCAAAAACTCAGGGGCACATCATAAAAAAGCCTATATGTAGTTCTAAGGGRTGCATACAAGTATAAAATACAATTCCTGAAATGGTACTCCCTCTATTTATTAGTTGTCTCACATTTCATTTTGGGATGTTTTCAATTAGTTGTTGCAAACCAATCTAAAAATAACTTTTTACCTACTTTATTTTCAGTAACATTAATGAATTACTCATTTCTAAAGTTCTAAAGTAAACTTTTATTACCCAATCTAATCACCCAAAATTARTTTTTCATAAAAAATTTCATCCACACATTTACTCTTTTACCTACTGTTGGTACAATATACGGTACTYCTGACGTGGCAGTGGCCAACGAGCCGGTGTTGGTGAAGATGGACCTGGTCTGCAATCCGYATACCTACAAAACACGGGTGAACTACCCTGGGGCAACCCAGGAYCAGCCCCTTCGATGGAGGTGTCAGTATTCAACCAGYGTACTCCATATTTTAGAGAGAGAATGTAGGTTGTGTTTGTTCATAAGAACTTACCAGCCCTTGGTGCTTCAAATCTGCTTTTTATACCTAGATTTTGCATGGTC
>SNQN01000165.1:6195-27430 GCA_008642245.1 Bassia scoparia
CTTCAGAGGTTTAATTAAATGCTCCTTTCTGGGCTTATCTCTTATTTCTTCTTACTATTGCTTTAATTGCATAAGCCTCGACAAATCAAAACAGGAAGCTACATCGAATTCGAGATTAATCTAAAGGCAGTGAGAGAGCACGAAAAGCAAAACTTTTGGTATCGAGCAATACAGAAAAGGTAGTCATCTCAGACACTACAATACCCGGCGGGATGATACGGATTGAGTTACTATGAGTCGGCAACAAGGGATTGAAACTGGGCTTTTTAACACTAAAGAGTTCCGGGATGTTTTTGCTTGGTCCCTATGAAGCATATGAGGGGTGTGATGGCAGACGTCGGAACAAACAATAATTTCGCTATATAAGGGGCTAAACCAGTCAAAAAAGCTTTCCGTCGAACTGAACCAGATGTCCATTACAATTCAGACAGGAAGTTCATTAAGGCAAACAAATAGCAGGTCGGCAATTACCACTCGAATGATTAGCAAATGATAGTGTCCAGATGCATAAGAGAATTGCGGGTTCGAATTGTGTGTAGATTTTCGTGAACTTAAACAAAGCAAGCCGAAAGGAACGACTTCCCTCTACCACCATAGATTCTCGTAGATAAACACAACAGACTTGCCTTGCTCTCATTCATGGATGGGTATGTTGGGTATTACAGGTCAAAAATGGCAAAGCAAGCCTGTGATAGGAAGACAACTTTCATCACCACTTCGGTGGGGCTATAATGGTTACACTGTGATGCCTTGTGGTAGTCTCAAAAGTGCAGGCGCACATACCGAACGAATGTCCCATGCACGATGGCACGTGTCTTGGTCAATCTAGCGTCCGACTTTTGCATTTTCAAGGAGGTAACGAGCGACTTATAGTCGTCTCACACGGCAACGCAGAACATATATAACACGACAAAACGGATCGAAGTCGTCTTAAATCCATACATTGCGATATTAGTTACAAATATGGCTTTTGCAAATGTATTCAAAAGCTCGGCATTACAAAAAATGAGCTATGTCTATAGTCAAATACACAAGTCTAGTCGTATTACAACAAGCACTCGATTCTAAGCTAAGATCGAGTCGAGTCCAGATCATGTCAAGTTCAAAAGTCAACAAATAAGCGATTGCCGTTAAGTTAAAGTCTAAAAAGTAAGCTAAATGAAAATGCTAGGGTCAACCCTTTGTATCCTACAAGGTGACAAGGTACATCTACTGCTCTGGAACGTGAAAAAGCCAAGAGACGCTAAGCTACCGTAAGGTGAGTCTGTCTAGGGCTAGCATCATAGGGAAGGTGAACTACAACAGGGTTCCCTGGATGGTAAACTATTCAGACAGGGTCATATGGCTGTGAACGGGACGAAGCTTTGAAGTCTAAGTTTAAGGGGACCCGTCACCATCCTGTACGATGAGCGTCGACGTAGTTCAGCATCCTCATATCGTCGCCTGGGAACACGCTACACAAAGATTTGTCAAGTATAATAAACGGGTTCCTGACCTAAAAAACAGGCGAAATCTACGATAATTTGTGCAAGCTTAACCTGAGCTCTTAGTCTGACAGTGAGGCATATTTCCAACGAATTATGTTATTCCTTGCATGCATCATAAGCTGCCTCGGAGGGCACCTATTCTACGAAAACTAGGCAAGTTCAGCAATGAGTGACGTATGGGAGAGTAAGCGGATAAATGGAAAGTCAAAGTGTTCCCTATGACAGCTCCAGGGGCATCGAGTTCCTGAGGGCCCTTAGGCAACCGGAGGAGCAAACGCCTAATGAACTCTTCTAAGTCAAGATCGGATCAATTCAGCAAAGGGGATCTCACCGCAGGTCATAATGCAAGCTGCAGCGAGCGAAGTGGAAAGTTAGTGCACAACTGAACAGAATAGAAAATGCAAAGAAAGGGGTGTGGATAACCAAGGATATTCCGTCGCAACTTAGCTCGACTCGGGGGGGCTAGTCGCGTCCTCGCCTCAAAGAAAACGCCACATAAGGCATCTTGACCACTTCGATAGAAAGCGAGCGGTGGTACTCCACCGGGCCATCATCTCATGATCAAGTCGTTGGGAGCATCCATGGGTTAGACCAAGATCAGCTCCTCAATTCGCCTCATTAGCGACTGGAGGTTCAAGGCATCTGCAGGGCGTGAAAGCAAGGCTAGCGCGTCCAAACTAAACGTCCCGCAATGGTACCGAGACAGCCTTGAGGTCCCAAGAAAAGGCATCGCTCTTTGGCGAGCTCAGCTGTGGCATTGCGATCTCTCCGCGGTCCTTTGAAATTTCACTTGCCATCCACTGAGGCCACTGGCGTCCTTGTAATAAAATGCGGTTAAATCATAGGCATTAAAGGAAAAAGCTCCAAGTAAAAAAAAGTGGAACTCACATCAGCTAGGTTCAGGCCGCGAGAATCCTCTTGGTTGCTAGAGCGACAGGTCAGAGAACGAGTGTCCCGGGCAATACCAACCAACTTCAAAGTCATGCAACAATAGACGAGACACTCCTAAGAAAGAGTAAAATGGGGCCCGAAAATCATCAAATTCGCTACAAAACATACACCACAAAGCAACGACGAAGCTACGACAAGCCGTAAGCGAATGCAAAATCACAACGAAGCAATAGCCACGATCAAATGAGGGTCGAAAGCAAATCAAAGTCAAAGCACGCATTCCCTAGCCGGAGTCGCATCATCCTCGCAAAAGCCAAGCGTTAGCCCGATTGTGTACACCAAATGCAAGCATTTACAGCAGATCATTTGACTTCTCCTGGACGACTAGCCGAGATGGGATACAACAGATCAAGCAGGCACCAGCAAAAAAATTGCTATACGCAATAGTGGCTATACCCTGCATTACAAGTATGTTAATTTTCCTGGACGACTAGCCGAGATGGGATACAACAGATTAAGCACACACCAGCAAAAAGACATTCACTATACGCGATCGTGGCTATACGTTGCGTTACAAGTATGTTAATCTTCCCGGACGACTAGCCGAGATGAGATAAAAAAAGTTCAAGCAAGCACCAGGTCCAAACGGAGGCATCGATACGGACACCATTTCATTTTCCCCAAAGAAGTCCAAACAGAGGCATCGATACGGACACCGCAGTAATTCCCCATGAAGTCCTAACGAAGGCATTGAAGTGGACATTGAGATAATAGTTCTCTTGGAAGTCCTAACGAAAGTATTGAGGCGGACAACTTGTTAGCAGAAAATCCCCAGTGGAATCAGAACCATWGGTGGAAATTCCGCCCAAAGATCGAAGCACGGAACCCCGGTGGAATCAGAACCATAGGTGGAAACGTAAGCAAAAGTATTAGCAACAGAGACAAGCAAGCAAAGAACATGCAACCGCAGGTGCAAGTAAAACTAACGCGTTTGTTTTGCAAGTACCGGGTACTTTGTCTTTCTTTTTATGAGATTTTACTCTCTACAAACTCTGCCAAAGTGTGGGCTTCTATAGATACATACATTTGTCCCTATCCCAAAAAGGCCAATGATAAGTCAAATCGAGAGAGCTAGGACCTTGACAGGCCTTAAAAAAGGTAGATTCCATTGCACTGGACACCTCTTCCAAGTATTTAGTACCTCAACAAATAAGTTTTAATTTTCAAATAGTTTTAACTTATTTTTAATTATTTTTTAAGAATTTTTCTAAGCATTTTTGGAAATTTTTGAAATTTTCAACAATTTAATTAATTTTGCGATAATTAATTAAATTAGGCACACAATTATAAAATTCAAACAGTTTCAGCACAGCACCCTATTTTTCACAAGGAAATTTGACATATTTTTCCATAATTTTTCAATTAAGGGTTTAATATTTATGAATTTCTTAAGCAATAACGCAAAACCGAGCAAAGCGGGCCATCCCGGGATGTTCGCCTCGGGACACGCGTCTCGAGGAAGCCGAAAATCCTGAGCATCGTACTAAAATGAGCCATAATCACAATAATATCAGCTATGATCGTATAAAACCACTTATATATTTTATACGATTATATTACGATATTATTTCATTACAATCTCGCTATTCGAGGTAAAGCATTCTCGAATATCGCAATAACATCTGACGCAATTGCAATAATATCAAATAATAATCTTATAAAATCATGTACGATTATATTACGATATTATACAATCGCAATCACGCTGTTCAAGGCAACCAAAATCGAGGTCGATACTGGGCGCAATGGCGCCCAGTTTTGGGCGTAATTGCGTCCAAAAACTTCATATTTTTGCCGATGTCAACCCTTGCCTATAAAATAAGGAGCCTCGTCTATTCATTTCACGAACTTTTGCACTTTGSATGAGCCCTCTCTCTGTATCACTCGTCTGATTCTCTAACTCTCTCTAAAAAACACTTTCAAACACATCAAATAAAGCATCTTCAAAGGCTCTTTTGCAACAAATCTAATAGGTTTTCAAGGGTTCTTAGGTTCGACAAGGSTTCCTAAGGGTCAGAGGCAGCGTTCTTGGTCTTCAACATCGTGTTGCGAGGAAGGTTTGAGGCCAACGTCTCAATTCTAACCCCCCTTTTGCATGCTTGTTTAGAAATTCGACTTTCTATGTAATATGCATGTAATACTAATTAACAAACAATTTGACAATTCAAATTAAAAGAAACCTTAAGTTATAACTTTAAACTCCTCGCACGAGTGCTTGCATTTTTGTTTCACAAGAATAATATGCTTTAACAAAGACCTGCAAATTTCATATTTCACGCCTAATAAGATAAAATGGACAACCGACATTAGGCTCCTTGGAATACGGAACTAAACAACCACATGGCCAAAAAAATAGACATTATGTGCATAGTGTAAGGTCCGCTGGGACTCACATGTATCTCGGGCCGGACTGGGTTCCGGTCCTGCTCGGGGGGTATATTTAAGGGCGGCTCGGTTTGTTAGCTAGAAATTGAATTCCTTGCTTTTTGCATAGTTGAGTATGCCTGGAGTTGTGTGTTTAATACTCAAAATGAGTAGCAGGAAGTCACCCATCGCACTCTTTTAGGAAGCTGCGGAACCCGTTTAAATCATTGCCTATAAATGGAATAAAGCAAGGCAAAGGACTCCATGTTGGTAGTGCAGCCAAAGGTAATGGATTAAGGGGAAAAGGGTTAGGGTGAAGTAGTGGCACAAAACGACCCTGCATCTAGCGACCTCTACTCAGTTATCGGACTTCATTTGTCGAAGAAACAAACAAATATTTTCTATTTTGAAACCCTAAGCAATGAAATACTATGCGGTTGTTTAACAGAATACTATGCCAAATAGTGTTGGTTTGTTTGCAGTGTTTTGTTAATTCGTATTCAAAGAGCCTAATGCCGGTTGTCCATCAAGTTATCTTATAGGCATGAAACACGAAATTTGTTAGGTCTTTGTTAAGCAAATTATTGTTGTGAGACAAGCATGCAAGACTCGTACGAGGAATTTAAAGTTAAGCCTTTAAGGTTGTTTTTAATTTTGAATTGCGAATCCACTACATAAGAAAATTGACTTCCGGCCGAACACACTATACCGACTGATTTTCGGTCGGTGTAAATCGTTCGGTAGCGGTTTCGGAATTCAACGTCAGTGAATCCAAGATTCCACAGCCCCGCAATCTCGTCCCGAATAAGGGTTACCGATCGACTTCCGACCAAGTAACACCACAATTTTTGCGAGGAAAAGGGGTTACCGACCGATAATCGGTCGGTAAAACCCCCTTTTCCCTCAAAAATTGAGGGCCATGAGGTTACGAGTCGTAATCGATCGTTTACTAGCGACGAGTTAATCGTACGTAACCCCTCACATATTTGAGGGAACTCATTACCAACGATTCAGTGCCGGTAAATTTTGAATGCAATAAACAAAAAAGCAAACAAAACCAGCTTTGAAAGGTTTCTGCCAACCAAAAACGAAATATTTATTTATAAAGGTAAGCACAAATACATCACATTTTATACTCACTTGAATCTACCGTAAAACCAAAATTCTTTGAACAAATCGTTAATCTGAACTGAAGCTAGTTTTGCACGGCATTAAAAAAAAACAAAGTGGAACCTTAAGACACCATGTGCTCGTTTTATTTCAATTGCACATCAACAACAGGAGTTCCTTTTAGGAGTAGGTCTAGATTATCAAAGTAACGTTCCAGCTCACTTTGTTCAAAACGACTTTTATGGGAGACAGAGGAATCGACTAATGCAACAACATTTTTTTTTCTTCTCTCTGATGCCCTTCGTTTGATGTTAGGATAATAGAGCTTCAATGCATCATCAATTCCCATGGAATCCACAGCCTCGTGCAACTTCAGAAACTCTTTTCTCTTATCCTCAGTTTCAACAAGTTTCGACTTTAGCTCATCTGGGATATGAGCCAAGGCACTAAACAAAGATTGCATGAGAAAGAGAGTCAAAGAGGGAGTTACAATAATAAAAATGATACAACCCAAGTAAATAAAACAATCTCAAAAAGAAAAATAAAATAAGCGAAAGCATATCAAAAGTAAATAAACAACCCAAAAACACCAAATCGTTAACAATAAGTTAGCACCATAGACAAGAGATAAGGTGAAATTCCTTAGCCTATCTTGCGATATCCTTAAAAGATTATGTCCAATGACAGTATTGTGAATAACAAAAAGTTTCTTATTCASAATGGAGAATAAAAATATTACGTATCATGTCTAAGCAAATTTTAGTACTTGCATATCTGGAACACGAGTGAAAAAAAGTGGAGAGTGAGGAAAGACTCATCCATAGATAAGTTGGAAAAGATACAGATTGATTGTCAAGACCGTCGAATCGTTCGGAATAAAAATAAGAACAAAGACSGAAAGCACAAAACATGCTCTGTCCAYCAAAGTTACCGAGAAAAGAAAGAAAAAGTAGTTACCAAATAAAGGAGTAGCTCCACCATGCATTGGTTTATCATGCCTACATCGACATGCTTCAGAATACAATAGTAGCAATTGAAGAAACAAAAAATCAAGTACTATGAATGAGGAGAACCAATAAAATGAACGATATAGAAGTAGAAAGCGAGGCTAAGATAGTGGTTCCAGTATAACTTAAAAGTGATGACGAGTAGACCAAAAARTGCTTAAATGGTCCATGTTCTAACACTTGCAGCWCGAATACATTGGTCATTGTAAATTCTAAGGAGACAAATCCACTTTGTAAACAATACAAGCCCAAGTAGTGAGAACAGAGAAGGATATTTTGAGCCATAGTGCAAACAATTCAATTCATGTTCAACAGAATACTCTRCAGTTTTAATTAGATTGATCGCCATTCAGGTACAGGCTCGAATAATATTACAGGACAAAGGTAAATACCTGACATAAGTACAATTCTGGAGAGTTTAATGCCATATGATGGTGAAAATCTCTCTGAGGCACCTTCAGGAAACATGCAAATTAACTTCTAGATAAAATGTACTTGACATCACCTAGAAGATTTGTGTCATGCCCAAAAATTCACAAATGTACTTGACATCGCCCAGTCACAAATGTCATGCCCAAYAATTCACTTAAACGGAATATCTAAATGAACAAAGCTACAAAGTTTAGAAGGGTTACATTGGTGATTTTCATTTGACATCAAAGACTCGAGGCCAGAAACAGCAGTGAAAACACCATAAAGGGTACAACTACAGAAATAAAACACCATACATTATCAATATGGGGCTACGAATTCATCCATACTCCACAGTTTTTTCCTTTAGATCCCACAAGTGTGTTTCAAATGCTACAAATCACTAAAGAAGTCACACAATCATTCTGATTTATTTATATCACATTGATAAATTAGAGTATCCTATCTAAGTAGCAGTATATATGGATCATTAATCACAAACACCATGAATTCTTGATCAAATGAACAAATCTCCAAACAATATAATCACATTAGAGTAAGCAATTCATAACAAGAGCATGATCAACATCAGAATAAAGTGGCAAGAAAAGGTCACACCTGCATGAAAGAAGCATTGGGAATGTTGTTGTTGGACGCCAATGGGGAGGCCAGATGCTGCAACCCGGCTGATTGGAGCTAGCGCGCCATCACCAGCAGCACCGGGATGATCATACAGAGCTGCCGCCGCAATGACATTGCTCTGTTGCATCTGGCCACCCATGTGTTGCTGTGAACAGCGTTGGGGAGCCAATTTTCCAAGTTCTAAGTTATCCAACCTTCAAATTTCCGCAAACCAAAACTTCAAATAGTTAACAAAACACATTATCATGTTTACTAAATTTCAAAACCTAAAATGTAAAATCACACAAATATCATGATTCATGATCAAAATGTGGTAATCCATATTCATAGATCGATACTAAAATGAAAATGTTATAAAACAAAATCCATCACACATTACAATTAACAACCAAATTTGACTCCAATTCATCAACTTATGGCGTTAAAAAACCCCAGCTTTTGACTGCTATATATATAAAAAATCAGCCCATTGTTTTGTCCTCTCTTTAGAGACAAAACTATGGCTAATATTTTTTTTGGTTATTTTCACATTATACATATAAATATTAATTAATTCATTAGAATTTTGGTAAAAAATACAAATAAATAGTATAAATTACACTCATTAAAAAAACCGTCCTGTCATTATATATTGACAGGGGTAAGATTGATTAGAGTACATAAGAAATTTAATTCCTAAATCCATAAGAATGTTTACAATGCACAGAATAGCAAAATTTACAGAAAAATTCATAGTTCTATCCCTAGATGTTTTTAAAAAGCCCATACTAATAGCAAAGCCGACAGTCCCACCAAAACTGATCTCGTAAGTTGTTCAATTATTTTCATCAGTTTAATCAACCAAATGCAACCTTCTAAAGAATAAAGATGTCTGACCAAAAGAGGCAGTAAGTTGTTCCTTATTCCAAGCAAATACTATTACATATTTAGAAACCAACATCCTAAACATGTGGTAATATATATGGCAGACCGACCTTCTTATAGTTTGACAGATAAACTGATTAAGAACGATACTGGGGAGCTCTCTGCAAGTTGGAACAGTACCACTTTCCTTTTAAATTTTCTTGTTTCAGGTGTCAGTCCAACACAAGCATAAATTTGGAACCATCTCCCTCCTTGACACTGAGGAATAATAGCCCAAAAAACAAGTCATAAAAAGATGAAATAATTGCCGAAGCACCCGATATGTATAATTATATTTCGAATAATATTTCGACATGTATTCCCAAAAAAAACCATTGGTAATTATGCAAGAAAAATTTTCTTGAAAACCACTATTGATTAGATCACTATACTGTCTTGATGCCTTTTAAAACACTAATGCATAGAGTCATTACACTAATCCAGACAAAAAAAAGTCATTAATAAGCCAGGGTGCATTACACTAAAAGAACTATGTATGACCTTTAAATATAATTATGACCAGATTACATCTGCTCGCGGGAAAGATGGATACGAGCTAAAGCTTCACGAATTCCCCGGATCTTGGACAATCATTAAAGTTCCAACGTAAACAAATTGTGAAAGTATAAGTATGTATTAAGTGGATAACATGTTTTCCAAGCTACGTTCTTTAAGGGGACAATATTTATCAATCTTTATATAACATTCTTTTGGAGATCCACTCTTAAAATAATTTAACTACGTGAATTCAGAATTAATATTTCTACTGGCATTTTTTCACTGGTTCAATGTCCCTCCACGAAAGAAAACAGTCAAGATTTGCACTGAATTAATGTCAACATGTATTTCACCAAAACTATCCAAGATTTTACGGACTATGAAATGTCATAATTGGCTTATATAAACTTAAGAGAAAGAGGTCCTAAACAAATATTACCGCACCTCCAAACCTTCTGCCTGTAATGTATCCCCTGTTGCTGCCCCTACTTACACCTTCCCCTGTCGCACCTCTACACCATCCCTCTCACTACCCCTTTTTTTTACTGCGCGGTCACGTACGCGGCCCAAGTCCTGTCTAGGAAAATCTCTAATCTCTTAACCCAAATTCAATTACCCATAGTATAATCAACTTCATAAATCAATCAAAAATGGTCATCAATTAATCAGTATAATATAATCAACTTCATTAATCAAGAATGGGAATTAATTAATCAATAAAATCAACTTCATAAATCAAATAAAATGAACATTAATTAATTAGTATAAAATCACTTCAATACATCAATCAAAATGGATAAATGTTTCCTTACAAAAACCCATTACTTTCAACAAAAAACCCTCGAATCTTTTTGTAAATCAACTGTTTACAAATCAATCAAATGGCGGAAAACGCATAACCTAATCAGAAAAGTCATAATAATGTTTTACAATTCAATCAATGGGACATAAAAAAAGACATTAAATAGAAACGAGAAAAATTTTGATCTAATAATAACCAATGAAGTTGGGTCTTTAAAACATTAGCAGAAGCCCAATTTTGCGCTCAATGGTGAAACCATTCGAGCAGATCTACACAAAATTCCGAACAAATACATAAAGCCAATTCTACACAAAAATGTGAGGGATAAGAGGAGAGAAGAAGAAGGAATTACCATATTAAACGAAACCCTAACAATGGGATTGAAGAAACAACCACAACGCAAAAAACCAGGATCATCACAAAATCCGACCAAAAAATCAGAATAATTAAACAAATACATTCACAATTTTCATCAGCAAATAAATTCAGCAAAAATTACAAAACAATTCATGGAAAAAAAAAATCATCGCGAATTTATTAAAGTTTAGACTAAAAAAAATTCAGAAAATTTAAAAGTTTAAATGGCGAAAGCAGCAAGGCGGTTGGTTCGAACAAAGAAAAGGAGAACAATGGCGGAGCAGTCGTCTGTCATCTCAGATCTTGAGAGTCTCGCGAGCGGCGTTGATGAGAGTAGAATGAACACCAAGTCTGAAATTCAAAAGAAGATCGAGAGAAGTGATGATAGGCGTGAAGTGAGGTCAAGACGAAGAGATCAGAGAAGTGAGATTAGGGTTAGCGTTTGAAGTAGGGTTTATTTGGGTCTGGCTTTGACAAGGTAAGGTTATTAGGATGGAGTAAGTATTTCGTTGGTTTATTTTTTTTTTAATATAGTCAAAAGCTGGGTTTTTCTCAAAAACCCTAGCTTTGTGATTTTCCAATTTTTTTTGCCTTAAGATGGCTGATGAAAAGGTGAAGTTTTTTAACAATTACCCCAGCTTTGACACTTAAGCTTTTTTTTGGAAGGTTTTTAAAAAAACCCCAGCTTTTTGAGCTGTAGCTTTTGTTCTATTTTTCTTACTTAGTATAGTATTCTGTTAAACTACCCGGCTTATAATTTTTGCTATGCTTAGGGTTTAAAACGGAAAAACTGTTGTTGTTGTCTTTCGGGACAATGAACTCCGCCACAATAACTGAGTAGAGCCGCTAGATGCGGGGCACGGTGCTGTGCACTAACTCACCCTTTACCCTCTTGTCCCTAATCCAGCCTTTTGGTTGCCACTACTAGACATGGAGTCCTTCGCCTTGCTTTATGCCCAATTAGAAGCAAGTGCTTAAATGGGTTCCGCAGCTTCCCAAAAGAAGTGCCGTGTGCGACTTCCTCTACTCATTTCCGAGTTATAAAACACAGACTCTAGGCATACTCATAAGATGAAACGAAAAGAATTCAATTTTAGAAACACAATAACCGCTCTTAAATAGTACTCCCCCGGAGCAGACGCAGCGGACCCAGTTCGCCCAGGTGACACCCCGACGCCCGATACCAATGAGCATCGAAAATTTGCCTTTCGCCTTTTATTTTCCATTTTTCAATTTTTTGTTCATAATTTTTTTGCTGTTTGTTGTCTTTTTTTAAAACAAAAAGGTGATGTTCAAAAGTCCACATCCATTTACAATGTGATGACATCAACAAAGACGCAACGACTAATGTTCTGTTTACAACCACTTCAGCATCCGACGCCTAAAATGATCACCTTGAATATGAGGGAATGTTACCATGACTCAATGACTTGTATGTTATGTATTGCTAACTTAGGTCCTAAGTCTAAACAGAACGTAAGCACATTGTCACGCATAGGCATGAACACCTATATTGCAAAAAGAAAAACAAAAGTCAAGCCACCTTAGAGTCACATTGCTACGTTATTCGAACAGGTCAGTCCGCGCGCTCCAATAGGGTCCATCACTTGGATTAGTAATAATCACTTAACACATCCAGCCCGCTGTGATGATCAAAGGAGCGGTCTAAACACCATAGACGGTTGTAGGCTGATGTCTTAGTGCACGCAGCCGCGCGTCATGGTGGGGATTGGGCATCAAGCGAAGAATTGTAATCATAGTTAGTGCACTGCACCAATCTTAAGCGAGCCCCCCGGCCTTGTTCTCAAGTGTCTAGAACATACTTAGTGATGATGAAGTGATGCTAGACCAACGGAAACTCAGTTTTGGCCAACGACCTAAGTTTTCATAATTTGCAATGCTAGGGTTAAAACAGAAATTTTGTTGTTGTCTTTTTACAATGGACTCGCACATGACGAAGTAAGATGCGGCTGACGCTGGAGGTGTTGTGCTATCTACTTCACCCTTACCCATGTCCCCAATCCAGACCTTTGGTGGCAACTACAGAAGATGAGGTCCTTCGCCTTGCTTTATGCAATTATTAGTCAAGGCTTAAAACAGATGGTTCCGTTAGGTTCCCAAAAAAGTGCAGGTGGCACTTCCATTTACTGTCGAGCATAAAACACACAACTCCAGGCGGTACTCACACTAGCAAAAGCAAGAATTCAATTCTAGCAAAATCCGGTCAGTCTGACTAATTCTACCACCCGATGTAGAAGGACCAACCTAGTCTGATCGGTGATGGCCCTGCCCGTGCATTTTTGGCGACTTCATTGAGGAAGTTCACTAAAGCTTATTATCTATAGTGAGTGTGGAAACAATACTCTCGAACTGGCATGCGAATCAACGTCTTTTAAAGACACATGTGTTGGCATCCCTGCATTACATGAACTTAGTGTTTAGACTGAGTTCTTCATTTTCTTGCATCCCGTCGTCAATCTTTATCGCGAACATTCTTACTACCATACGGGACACGCCTGCTACAGCCCCGGAACATTTTGGCTTTGAGGTGTAAACCCTCAAAATCATCGCTAGATAATTGGGACTATTGCTAATCTCTTGCCAGAGCCCAATCCTAACTATGGGAATTACAATAGGAGTCAGAATACCTTCACTACCTTCAAAAATTGGGTAAAATCATAATTTTTTGATCCGATTGAGTTACATCACCGATTTCGTAAGATAAAAGGGCCATAGTTTATTATAAGCGGTCTCTTAAATAGTGTAAGAAACCGGTTAATAAATTGGTCTCTTAAAACAATGTAAGAGAGCTTGAATATGTAAAACCGATCTCTTATCTAAGATATATAACTTTTTTTTTAATTTTGCAAGCCCATTTACATTTTAATAAAGTGTATAGCTACCTTCTATCTTATATACTACGCTTAACTAGTACAATTCTATAGCATCATAATTAAAAGCCCCAATCTACTCAATTCTCATTTCTCCTCTCTCCCTCTATAGATACCTAAAATTTGTCCCTAGCCAAAAAGCCAATATAAGACACCCCTCACAACACACCAAGTCAAATCGAGAGACTAGGATTTGATAACCCTACAAAAAGGCAAATTCCCCCTTACCAGCCGAAACACCTCTTCCAGGTATTCAGCACCTCAAAAAGTAATTTGTTAATTTAAAAAAAAAATTAACTTATTTAAGCATTTTCTAGAAATTTTTTTGGAAATTTTTCAAATTTTTCTAAGCTTTTTGGCAGTTTTTTTGAATTTTCAACAATTTAATTAATTTTGCGATAATTAATTAAAATATTGAAAACAATTCCAAAATCATCTTTATTTTAAACACAAAAACACTACATTTTACATGGAAATATTTAAATATTTTTTCCAATAATTTTTTTATTTATGGTTTTAAATTACGAATTTCTTAATCAAAACAGAAAACAGACCAAAGCTGGCCATTCCCGGGATATTTTGCCTCGAGACAAGCTTCCCAGGAAGCCATATCCCATCATCGTAATAAAATCAGCTGAAATCATATAAAATGAGGGCATATAATTTTATATGATTTTTTATCTCGATTTATTTCATCACGATTCTCGCATTCAAGGCGAGGCAAATCAGCCAAAAATCTGGTAAGGCTGGGCGCAATTGCGCCCAGCTTTGGGCGTAACTACGCCCAAGAGTTCCCTCTTTTGTGCCGATTTCGACCCTTTACTATAAATAGGGACCCCTCATTTTCATTCACACAAGTCTTTGGAAACTTGGGACTCTCTCTCTCGTCAAAACTCTCTCTCTCTTATTCTCTCTCTCACTCTCAATTTACTCTCTTCACAAACAATCAAACACTCTTTGCAGGTTAGAATTAAAGGTTTTCAAAGGGTTCAGGTCATCGACAACGAGTTCTCTAAGGGTCTGAAGGCAGCGTTCTTAGTCTTCAACATCGTGTTGCGAGGTTAGGTTTGAGGCCAACGTCTCAAATCTAAACCCCCCTTTTGCATGCTTGGTTTGAAATTCGACTTTCTATGTAATTTCCATTGATGTTGACTAGTAAACAACCTTAGGCCATAACTTTCCAATTCCTCGCACGAGTGCTTGCATGCTTGCCTCCACACATTATTGCTTTAACCAAAGACCTATTGCAAATTTCGTGTTTCATGCCAATAACATTAACTTATGAAAAACCGGCATCAGGTCCTAGAATACGGAATTAACAATACAAGCCATTAACAACTAGACAACTAGTTGCCATAAGTTATTCTTTTTAAACAACCCGCCTAGTAACTTTGACCATGCTTAGGTTTTAAAACTGAAAATGTTAGTTGTGATGTTTCGGACAGATGAACTCACAATAACTAAGTAGAGGCCGCTAGACGCGGGGTGTGTGCACTTTACCTCACCCTTACCCTTGTCCCCTACTCCAGGACCTTCGTGCCACTACCTAAGATGAGTCCTTCGTCTTGCTTTAGGAATTATAGGCAAAGACTTAAAACAGGTTTCGCAGTCTCCCAAAAGAAGTGCGGTCGCACTTCCTTTACTCATTTCAAGTATAAACACCCACAACTCTAGGCATACTCACAACATGCAAAAGCAAAGATTAGTTCTAGGCAACCGCCACCCTTAAATTGTACCTCCTGGAATAGAGGGACCGGACCCAGTACGGCTAGGTGACGCACCCAGTGCCTGCACACTTTCTAGCGACTCTGCTTGGGTTCACTAAAGCTATTACCTTTATTGATGTGCGGTCACATACTCGAATTTTATGCAATTTCGGCTTATGAGATGGCACTGTGTTTTGGCATCCTGCATTACACCAACAATAAGTCTATGGCACTGATTTTCCGTTTTTTCAGGCATCCACGTCTCATAAAGTGTGTTCTACACTTGAGACATGAATGGAGGGGCTCGCTTAAGATGGCGCTGGTTATGCACTACCTATGTAACCAACTCTTAAGGCTTGATGCCCATCCCCCCTGACGGGACGGTTGCGTGCCTTACAAAGTCGTAATTGTGATAGACCTCCTTTGATCATCACAAACGGGCTAGATGTGTTATGGATCGTTCTAAGGCCTAGTCAAGGGAAGCCCTTTGGGATACCCCTGGCTACATGTTCGATAACGATCGCAACGTGACTCCTGGTGGCTGAACTTTTGTTTTTCTTTTGATATAGCGGTTCATGCTAGAGGACAAACATGCTACGTTGCTTTTAGACTAAGTCATTGAGTCATTGTAACATCCTCATATGCAAGGTGATTCATTCCTTAGGCGTCGTTTAATGTCGAAGTGGTTTTAAACTAGATCATTAGGCAGCTTTGTGTCTTTGTACGTCATACAATTGTAAACGGACATTCAAACTCTTTGAACATCACCTTTTCGAAACAAAAAAAAAATTAATAAAAGAGAAGAGCCAAAAACAAAAATATGATGAAAAAAAAAAAAGTGAAAATGAAAAATTAAAAGGGCAAAAAGGCAAATTTCCAACGTTCAGGCAGCTTTTACATTTTTGAGTCAGTCAATAGGCAAGGAATGATCACCCGTAAGACATGCATGCATTCACAGGTTGATTCGACATGGAACTTAATTTTTAGTCATGTGCAAAACGGTAGCACCAACAGCTTGAGCTCATAGACATAGGGTCATTCCACGTTATCAAGCCAGCAAATTCGTCAATCAACACCTTGCACCATGACTGAAGAGGCACACTAGAGGCGAACTTGGACCTCGGTTGACCCAACGAGTTCTGGCTTGGGTTAATGAATTAACGTTTTATCAACTCATAAAAGAACACTGAAGCCATTGACATCCCTATGGTAGGCCCTGCTTAACATGCGCAAGCGCTATGCCTTCTTGGAAAATCAGGCACAAACACAAGGCAAAGAACTACTGCACGAAATAAGGCCGTAGTTTAGCTTCAATTTGAGAAATACTGGACCTCCTCAAGTAGAATGCAAAAGCTGGATGTGCAATAGCGAACGAATGGATTCATATCTGGTGCACAATTTTCACTCACAAAAATTCTATATGCACGAGGATTTCAAGAAGGGAGTATACGGCTCCACCATATGTTATAATCCTCAATTTAGCAAGTAATTACTACAAGTGCTTTTCAAGGCTTTAAAAGCTTACGTACAATGGTGAAAATCATACATGCGGCTCCACATTGTTGCAAAAGCATGGAAAGGTTTACTTCTATCATCAACAACAAAGAATTAACCAATGGCATATGTATAATTCAAACAGCAAATGGGCGTTAGCAGCTACTATTCATCGATCTTCTCAGAGTAAGCTTAAAATGGCATAACTCATGTTTCAAATTTGCACCAAATTTGATTGAAACAAGTGGAAAAGACTCACATAGCATGAACAAGCCAAACATTCAACCAAATTTAAGCATGACACAAGCAAGGGAGAAAGCCCCAATTTCAATTGCACAAAATTGACAAAGGGCAAATTCAAATGACATGATTTTGAGTATTAATAATTGCAACTACAAGTGAATTCAGTTTGAGGTAGTAAACATACTTGAACTTGATTGAGAGGCAACAAAGCTTTCCAAGCAATTCCAAGGTGTAGCAATGGATTTAGAGAGAGTTTGACAATTAGACAAAGCAGAGGCAAATGGCTAATGAGGCTAGTGGCAAAATAAGGCCCGAATTCGACCCAAAAATAGGTCGAATGCTGGCGCATTTGCGCCCAGCTTTTGCCTATTTTTTTTGGCCTCAAAAATGAGCTTTCTTGTGGGCCCACTTATGTTTACGGACCGACTGTATACATCCGAATAACAAATCCATCATTACAAGCCGAGCGTACTTAGTTCCTCCACAGTTGCTGCTTAAGTAGAAATCCGATGCATTACCCGAACATGGCTAGTATTGAGTTATTAACTAGTAAGAACCAAGTACAGAGTTTGTATATGGATAACACAGATGTCGCATGCGGTTCCAATAGGCGACTTCAGTTCTCTACTAATACTTGTATAAGTTGTGTAACTAACACAAGCCTTCATTCACCTGTCGAATCTTAACAATGGCGTCTCTGTGTTGCGAAGCCCGTTGCGTTTAAATGTCGTGGTACTTCCCCGGAGTTCTAACCAACTTCAAATCATTGCACCAAGACCAAAATGCCCCTAAGCAAGCAAAAATGGGCCCCGTAAAGTCATCAAATCGCTACAAAAAATACACCTTACAAAGCAACGACAAGCCGTAAGCGAATGCAAATCACCACGAAGCAATAGCCACAATCAAATGAAGGTCGGAAGCAAATCAAAAGTCCAAAGCACACATCCACCAGCCGAAGTCGTTCATCTTCGCAAAATTTCAGCCTAGCCCGATTGTGTACCACGCAATGCTTAGATGTTACAAAACACTTGCGTACGCAATCGTGGCTATACGCGACGTTACCTCGAGTTTATTCTCCTAGCACGGGACTAGCCGAGATGGGATAACAACAGATCAAGCACGCAACCAACAAAAAGACATTGCTACACGCAATTGGGCTATACACACGTTATCTCCATTTGAGTTTCTCTCGGACGATTAGCCAGATGGAACAGTTAGATCAAGCACACACCAGTAAATAGCATTCGCTATACCGATCTGGCTATACGCTACCACCAGATTGTGAATCTATCCCGGAATGACTAGTCGAGATTGGATAAAGAAAGGTCAAGCAAGCCACCAAGTCCAAACGGAGCATCAATATAGAGCCATTCATCTCCCCAAATAGTCCAATCAGAGCAACGATACGGACACCACAGTAATTCCCAATAAGTCCTTAATGGGAGGCACCGAGTGGACGTTGAGATAATAGTAACAACACAGAAAAGTGAACGGAAGTATGGAGCGGACAACCTGTAAGATGATACACTAGTGGAATAACATAGGTTGATTCCCCCGAAGATCGAAGCACGGAGGCCCTAGTTGAATCAACAATATAGGTGGAAACGTAAACCAATAATAAGTAGCAAAGAGACAAGCAGCAAGCAGCATGGCAACCGCAGATGCAATAAAACCTAACCGCATATTGTTTTGCATTGAATACGGGTATAACTTTAGCTTTCGTTTTAGAGATTTTAACTCTCTACAAACTCAGCCATGTGTGAGGCTTCTCATAGATACATACATTTTTCCTTAGCCCCAAGACGACCATGATAAAACACCACTCGACAACACAAAAGTTGAATTAGAGAGAGGCTAGGACCTAACAGGCCTTAAAAAAGCAGGACCCTCACTATTCCAGGTTATTTAGCACTTCAACATGTTTGTTTCAAATAAATTGATTAACATATTTTAAACTTTTATCTAAGAATTCTTACTAGAATAATTTTACTAAGTATTTTTAGGACATATATACGAAACTTTCAGACAATTTAATTACTTATTTGATAATTTAATTTAAATTATGAAACAATTCCAAAATTAAAAAATATGAAGCAAAATATTATGATATTTTTCCATAATTTTTCAATATTATGATTTAAATATATTCGAATTTCCTTAAGCAAACAGAACAAAAAACCAAGCCATAGCGGGCAATCTCGGGGATTTTCATTCGAGATACGCGTCCCGAGGATAGCCAAATCCCGGCATCATGACGGTAATATCGCCATAATCGCAATAATATCAACTATGATAGTATTAAAATTCACGTATATATTATACGATTATATTACGATATTATTTCATTACAATTCTCGCTATTTGAGTTAAAACAATCTCGAATATCGCAAATGTATCTGACGCAATACAATAATATCGAATAATAATCGATTATAACATCACAATGATTTATATTACGATATTATTACAACCGCAACACGCTTCCAAGGCAAGCAAATCGGCCCAAAATCTAGGTTAATATTGGCGCAATTGCGCCTACGTTTTTGCGTAATGTGCCCGATTTCGACTTGCAGATTAAATAGGAGGCCTCCCCTATTGCATTGACGAACTTTTGGCTTTTTTTGAACTGTCATTCTCTCACTCGTCCAACTCTCTCTCTCTTTTCTTACTCTCTCTCAAACAAACACTCTCAAACACATTCAAACACATCAAAGGCCTTTTGCATGCTTGTTTAGAAATCTCGACTTCTATGGTAATTTGCATGTAATATTGATTAACAAATAATCACTACAAGAATTTCGTGTAAGGCCCCGACCGAAATTATCGACCGAAAAAAAAACGGCCGGTTATCACCCGACCGACACCGATCGCCAGTTTTCGGTTTATTTACCGACCGATTATTTCGTCATTATTACCCGACCGAATAAATTCGGTCGGATAAATCCTTTAAAATTTTAAAATCCCCATCCGCATTTTAAATTTAAAATAACAAATCCCAAAATTATCACCGACCATTATTCGGTAGTTCACCCGATCCGATTATTCGGTAGGTACACCGACCGATTAAAAAACCGATCGGTATGGTAATTTTATTTAAAAAAAAATTCACAAACCTGAGGCCACCACGCGGCTCCCCTTCTCTCATATCTTATCATTTTTCTATTCCTCCTCATAATCTTTTTTCCACTCCTCTCGATATCTTTTCCTCCCTCTCTTAATCATTTCACATCTCCCTTTCTCTCTCCTCTTCAAACCTCTCATCTCTTCTTCTCTCCCCCTCACCCTCTCAACCCTCTCGACGACAGCCCCCACCCCACGCTGCCCCTCACGCGGTTGCCCCTCGACAGGCCCACCTCCTCGGTGTCGTTCCCTTTGCCCAGAAACCACCACCTTCCCTTCCACTGGCAAGTTTTTCTTTTTTTTCTTATTTGTTTTTCGTTTTTCGTTGATTATTTGTTTTCAGGTTAGGATCCTATGATTTTTTTTTCGATTTTTCATATAATTTTCTTTCGTTTTTCTTGATTAATGTTTTTCAGGGCGTTATTATCTGATTTCGTGTTGGATTACTTTTTCGTTTTCATTTTACGATTTTCTTCTTTTATTACTCGTGTTTTTCGTTGTTTAGATCTACTATTTGATGTTTTTTAAGATCTAAATGGGCTGATTAATTTTGTTTTAAAAAAAATGAGTTTCTGAATTTTTGTTTCAATTTTACCAGATTGTTTATTCTTGATTTACTTTTGTTTATTTTCGTTTGATCATCATCACTGATCTTTTTTCCATTTCTTATCGTTTTTTATTTCTTTGTTTTATTTTTTTTTGATTTCGTTTTATTTTTATTTTTAATTTATTTTAAAATTCGTTTTTTTATAATTCTTTTTTTATTTTTATTTCTTGTTACTGTTTGTTACTGATTCATTTCTTTTTTTATTTTTTGGATTCTTTATAATTTCGTTTTTATAAATTTGTTTTTATTTGTTTGTTTGTAATTTTTTTTTTTTGTAAATGACAACCTGCAGCCAAACTAAACAGAATTAACAACATGTGGCGTTGAGTTTGAAGGAAAACTAATTTCTCTTTCTCTTTTTTATTGTAAATTTCGATTTGTTTTGTTTTATTCATTTGTCTGATTTGTTTTTTTCATTTCTGATTTTGTTTTTTTTATTTGTTTTATGATTGTTTGTTTTTCTGATTTGTTTTTTTGTGTCTAATTTCTGATTTTGTTATTTCAAGTGAGAGCTCTTAGGCACTTTGCCGGGTAAACAGGAGGCTGGAATGTCTGATGTGAATGAATAATATGGATCGATATTTGTTGGTGAATTTCATTATTGAATTGGAGATTTCAATTTATGCGATTTTGGAGTTTAAT